>JAJOOR010001665.1:0-77670 GCA_036250505.1 Solanum acaule
CCCCCCCCCCCCCCCCCCCCCCCCCCCCCCCCCCCCCCCCCCCCCCCCCCCCCCCCCCCCCCCCCCCGGTGAGGTAAAAAAATAAAAAAATTGAAGTTGAAAAATATTTTTTTAAAATAAGCTTTAAATTTTTTTTTTCGATAAAAAAAGTTGATTTTTTCAACAAGAAATTGTAATTTGAAGTTGGAGAAAAGTTTTGGAAAATGTTTTCCTTAATTTTTGAAGGGAAGTCATTTTCCTTAAATTTGAGGAAAATGAATTGATTTGGAAAACATTTTCCAAAACATTTTAAACAACCAAACATGAGAAAATTGGTAAACATTTTCCGAAAAATATTTTCTTTCGTACCAAACACACCCTAAATGAATAAAACAAATACTACCTAAACAACTTGCTATAATTAACTTTGATTCTCATGTCAAAGGTATAACAGTTTGGTGTAACAGTATATATAGCATGCTAATGAACAGGTAGTCTAGCTTCCTAATGTTGTGAGTTTTATTTCTCCTATAATTAACATCTACCATAAAGAGCTTCTTTTAATGATAAGAAAAAACAGTTCAATTCCAGAAAATGTGAACACAAACAGTCAATATTTTGTTATTTTCTTATATAAATCTTCATATCACCTATGAATTTCAGCCATAAAATTAGAAAACACATTAAATAGAATAATAAAGACATCAGCCTGGAAATTGAGACATAAAATTCAAGTAAATGGTTGATGTAGGTAAATGACATAATAAGAGTATATAGTGTAAAAGTTAACAAATCATTGCATAAGTTATCCTGCTTTACAACCACATGTATCTTTTACAAATGTCAGATCTAATAGACTTAAAACACATGAACTTCAAAGTGCAATAATACAACTAATTTCCTCCATTCCACAAACAACTTTACTGCAGACATGTATCTTCGATCTAAATACTCTTCAGTTGTTAATACCAGTCATGCCATGCTCCTAGTCCATACATACGAATACATGTTAGCTAGAAAACATTGTGGCTACTTTCCCTGTACATTTTGATTTCAAACAATAGGATATCAAATCTAGAAAAGTAGTGGCAGTAATGGATGGAATAACAACACGGTCCCAACGTATAATTTATAATGGACCTAAACTTAATGAGTTGCGTATTAAACAAACAAAATAAAATATATTTTAATGAGAAAAATTACTAATTTTTTAAACACATTATAGCTGCCAAATTTGTTCATTATATATTCATGTGAATGCCACACTACTAAATGTTGAAGTGAGATACTTACATAGTTTAACATTTTTATATGTGGGAGTGCTAATTACATACATTTACATACTATTTTAAATTAGACAAAAACATATGCATCTTTCATGCTTGGATCTTCTGGACAATCTTTGATCAAAATCACCTGTTACATTAAAATTGAGGGATTTAATGTTAGCACATAATCACATAACTTATACAACACAGAATCACAGGAATGTGACAACATCAAGCTTCAACTAAGCCTCGTCCTGAAGCCCTATTCGCCATTGACATATGCCATTTTATATAATAACAACAATAAGAATCGAAGCATCTTATTTTTTTTTAACTCTCTCATAAGCTGATCACTTAGCAAGATAACAATATCTTGAACAATTATCAATGTAAATAGCACAAATAAAACACTACCTTAGCTTTAAAAAGCCAACCAAAATAGCATAAACACTACATTTTTTAGCATTGGAATAGAAGAATGAATTAATTCTAAAGCATAATGAGACGTAGTGAAAGAAAATAACAAAGCCAAATGTTTAGAACTTAAAGCATGAATTACAAATGTATGAAATGAGATCTAAGTTAAAGATTAATATTATAGGAAAAGATTGCAAAACACACTTAAGAAAGCACAGTGACAATATGACCAAACAAACTTGAACAAAGCTCAATAGGCCTAAAAAATGACAATACTCATCCAAGAT
Source organism: Solanum acaule (assembly GCA_036250505.1). Classification (NCBI taxonomy): domain Eukaryota; kingdom Viridiplantae; phylum Streptophyta; class Magnoliopsida; order Solanales; family Solanaceae; genus Solanum; species Solanum acaule. The sequence goes on from JAJOOR010001665.1 coordinate 1,952, forward strand.
TTTAACTTATATAGACGAAGAAAATCTTGGTAAACCATAAGACACAACTCAAACTATATTATATATAAGACTAAAGGAGCATTATTCATAAAGAAATTGATTCAAAATTGTGACGGTAATATCAAAGGATTAATCAATCTGGACAAAATTTATGAAATTTCTTTAATTTACCTTTAATATTGTCTTGGAGAAATTCAGTTCAAGAGTTTCACATGTAGATCTTGAGCAGAGACTAAATGGACATTTGATCGCGACTGTAAGAATCTCAAGTATCGATCAACCATGAAGAGGTAGAAATCGAGTAACTCAACCAAAATTTTAATCCATATAGACAAAGAAAATATATTATGATGCAAAAAAAATGTGATAAAAAATTATAAGAATTCCTTAAGTTTATATAGTCTTGACAAGTTCACGGATTCCATATGGACAAGGTAAGGTAAGTCATACCTCTCGTGAGAAAAAAACTATTTTATTACTTGTATGTTATGTTAAATTTTGAGTAATCAAAAGTATTGAAAAAGTAAACAAAATAGAAACAATTACAGGGACCAAAAAATGTACAAAAGTAGAAATAATCACAAGGACAAAAAATGTAATATCAAGTAAAATTGCATTTGTTTAATCTCATAGCAAGATCAGCTTGAGAAATAACATGACGGTAGCCAAAGCCTATCCCAGAATTTGGATCAATTTTATTATTTTAATGAGGCTTACTTCATGCACAAAGTGCTAATTCACTGATTTGGAGGTTAGGGGGAGAGTGAGTGTAACCATATAGGGTTCATCACAAGCAAAATATAAAATAACATAACTTGTGCAGGGTATATAGTACTAAGTCTCACCCAGTATTAGCATAAAGCTTTCCTAAGCTTTGCATATAGTAGACATGATTATTCTCATCATCTTTTTCTGGATAATGTGAAATCATGGACTAAACATTAATCAAGGATAATCAAAGTCTTTCTATGGTTAAAAGATTCAAATTATAATATAGATATAAGAGGATTAATTATATCTTGTTATTTTTAATTTAGACAGATTTGCACAAGAAAATATAAATTAAAATAGGCAAACAGTTCTACCAAACATGTTTGATTTCATAAGTTTTTAATTACTAACTATTATTTCGTATTGTAATTTTTGATTCTATCAGCTTAATGTGGTTATTCCAACAATATCAATAGAGGAAAGTTACATCATCTTTTAGGAATTAAAAATGAACACAATAATTTTCAGCGATAACAATAATTATAACACCAGAAAGAATATATTTTCATTTAAGTCGATAAATGGACTACCTGTAAAAAGATAATTTTTAACTAACCTTCTATCACAGGAGAAAATATTTTCAATTTCCACAAAAGAACAGGAACATAAGGCATCCACAGAGCAACATCAAAAGCTTGCAAAACACGGCATCCAGCACCACAACAAAGTGTTCCAACTGCAATTCAAAACAATAAAAGATAATGTGTCTAGAGATTGAATTGAATTCATAGAAAATAAATAAAAAGATAAGTATATCCTATTTATATTAGTCAATTGTAAAGGTGAAGTTTTAAACAACGTACAAAATAATTCAAATACCTTTTAATTCTTTTTCATGGGAGAATTTTTCATTTCCATGCTATGTTTGTGGGTGGAAGGATTACATTTGTTTTCCATGCTTGGATATTCTTTTTCCCCCTAAACTAAGATGTTCAATTGTGCGTTTTTTCGCATATGTAACATTGACTGTCGTAGATGCCATTGGTTTATGAATCACATCTTGTTTCTCCAGGTAAGACAAAATGGATAATTTTTGCGTTGCATCCAAATTTTTTTTGAATAGACTTTTCATTTGAATGTTAAATATCTTGCCGTTTAATTGATCTTCCACATTTTGGAGCGATAATGTTTCTTTCTGGAAAAATGAATTTTTTTTTGATTAATAATAACAAAAACATTAATATTTTATATTTTATATATATATATAATAATAAGAAAATAAAGCGAACAGACAAATCGATAGAGATCGAATATTTTTATCATAAAAGAAGAAGTTCAACAACAATAGCATATGCAAGGATCATGAATTTTCAAATCAAAAGAAAAGTGGATGAGGAAAGAAAAAGTGAATCACAAAAAAAAATATCAAATTTGTTTTTAAAGGAAAATCGATATCTCTATGTTTATGTATTTACATCTGAACTCAAATCCAATATTTAAGGTCTTTCAATTAATCAGAGTCAACATGCAACAGTTCTAAAACAGTCACGTCTATTGTGGTAGGTACGCATGATAGCTTAGGCACAAAGCTCTCAGTCGATGGGTAACCATGTGAGATGGATAAAAGCCAAAAAAATATATACAATGATAATATTTTTATAGAGAAAGTTGACTGTTTACAACAAAAAGTATAAGTTAGGTGCTAGAGAAAAGAAACACGAACTTTAGATATAAATTTTGAATGAAAAGAGTACACTGAACACGTTACAGAAGGAGACGTTGACGACATAATGTAAGAGATAGACCCAAAGTATGTAAAGTTAAAACCTCTTTTATAGTTAAGGCATGACCTAGAATGACATGTTCCTACTATAAAAGTTTTTATAACTTACATGATACATAAAAATAGATCTTTATTAAAAATTCTCTCATGCTAGAGTTCTAAGCTTATAGAGTTATAGTATCCTTTTCAAGTCAAGGAACCCATATGTTCACATGATCATATATACATTCGTTTGAAACTCTTAAAGTTAGATAGTATATTTTTTTACGTAATTAAAGAAAGTAATTGGCCATAGTTTAACCACATATATATATACATATCATATAAATATATGATTAGTAATCTGAAAATAAGTAATTAATAATTAATTCACTAGATATTTATCTATTGAAGATAAGTTTCCATTCTCTCATCATCTACAATATTCTATGCTATTTGATAAGGAACTCACGAGATATTGTTCGGAAGTTGTGAGCTCAAGTTCTTCCTACTATAAAGGTCTTCACAACATACATGATACATAAAAAATGAATCTTTATTACAAATTCTCTTATGCTAGAGTTGTAAGCCTATAGAGTTATAGTATCCTTTTCAAGTTAAGGAAGTCATATGTTCACTTGCTCATATGTTCATTCAGTTGATACTCTTAAAAGTTAGATAGTATATTTTTCACGTAATTAAAGAAAATAATTGGCCATAGTTTAACTACATATATACATATATGATTAGTAATCTAAAAATAAGTAATTGATAATTACATATCTTCACACGCAAGATAAGATTATAGCCTACTCTATAATGTAGGGTAGGTATTTTTAGGATTACTACTTGCGATGTTATTATGTGCATATAATTTAGATAGTAGTGAGTTAGAACATCTCATCGTAAGCCAGTGGGCAGACTTTGTAGGAGACCTTGAGGGAGAGTTGGACATTGTGTTCAAGAGAAGAAATAAGAAACAATGAAAATACAAAATCACAACAAGTTCTTTGTGATTATTTGGTGAGAAAAAAGTAATATGTACCTGGACGAAGCAAATTTCATAAATTTCTTCTGAAGTGAAGTGCACCATTTTCTCTACAATTTCATCCAAAATAATAGCTATTGCAAAACCGTAGTTGTCCTTAATAGTAACTTCAAATTGACATATGTTTTAATAATTAATGAAAATTTAAAAATAATGGTTAGTTAAAACATTTATTTCTTTGAAAAAACAAAATAAATAATCTTAATTAGTTATTATTAATTTTTTAGAAGAGCAAATATACATAGGAATAAGACGTGTGGATCGGTGATAACTTGTGCAGTAGATTTCCCTAAGCACGTTATATTTCGTGAACAATTGCTTACAATTTGAGCATGCTAACACACTAAAGCGTTGATCCTTACTTGCAAGGGACAATTCAGCCTCAACATTAAATACTTGTCCCTTTAAATTCAATATACCAAATATTATATTTTACTGTAAAATAAAAAATAGAATAATATACTTGTTATTCTTATGGGATGTTGTGCCTGGATGTTAGCCATATATATAACCTCATCCTCAGATGGAATCAACATAATATTGGAGTTGTACTTTTCATCTTATAAGCGACAAACTTTGTTTCAATTGTTTTGATCCTATAAACAAGTAAAATTATGAAAATTGATTAATATTGGCCCATCCAAAACACTTGTATCATTTTGAAAATTGTAAAAAGGATTGTAAAGAAGTCTACGGTCCATACATTTATCAAAAACAAATAAGAATACTACTATCTTCATTTTATTACATATGTCTTGTAGAAAGATTATGAAAATAGAAATAAAAGTGAAATTTTAAAACTTTGTGATTGTAAGATTAAAGATGTGTTTTATATCTCAAAATATTCTGGAATTTCGATGCATTAAATAAAAATGTATATTACCACGTCCTTAACTAACAGCCTGTGGATATGAAGGATTGATTTCAATTGTTGTATTGAATCTGCTTGTCAAACCAACGAATCTATTCGACGTTCCTACGTGCATTTGAATATGTGATTTTAGTTTCATCATGTCATTTATTTTTCAAAAAGAAAAATATATATTTATTTGCACTTTTACCTGAGGATGATTTCCCAATTCTCCTATCAAGAATGATCGGGTAATCATGAAGTTGGTTGAAAAGTTTAACTCCCTCATGATCAATAAAATCATCCCAAAGTGTCAGTTTTGTTGATTTTTTCCTGCATATGATTCGAAGAATATTTTCAAATATTAAAATAAAGTTATAGAAGATATGTGATATTATAAAAACATTATAAATAATAAAATTCAAATCAGATTATTATCAACAAATAGCAGCATTTTTGTGCTATAAAAGTCAAAATATAAGATCCACGAACAAAGAAACGAATCCAGCTAGATAGCGAAATTGATGAACTTTTTAATCCATCAAAGTACTACATGTATTCAAAGTGATGGCAAATATATCTTGATAGTTAATCTAATATGAACTTTTCTTGATAAAATTAACTAAATTAAGATAAGTGTACCTTAGAGGAATTTAAAGTTATCGAAAACTAATATTCACATTGACACTTAGTCTCACTGATTGGGGCTTGTGAAGAGAATGATGAGATGATATTCGTCTATGATTACATGGTTAATGGGACATTGAGAGAACACCTTTACAAGCACAACAAACCACCCTTATCATGGAAGCAAAGGTTGGATATTTGTATTGGTGTAGCCAGAGGTCTTCACTATCTTCACACTGGTGCAAGGTACACTATCATCCATAGGGATGTGAAAACTACAAACATTTTGGTGGATGACAAGTGAGTGGCAAAGGTTTCTGATTTTGGGCTATCGAAAACGGGACCTAATCTCCAACAAACTCATGTTAGTACAATGGTAAAGGGATGTTTTGGATACTTGGATCCAGAGTATTTCAAAAGATAGCAACTGACAGAAAAGTCTGATGTCTACTCTTTTGGGGTTGTCCTATTTGAAGTACTGTCTGGAAGGCCAGCTCTAAGTCAGTCTAGCAGATTGGGCATTACACTGCCATAGGAAAAATACTACCAAGGAACTGATGGATCCACATATTAAAGGGGAGATTATACAAGAATGTTTGAAGTAATTCATCCATACAACAGTGAGTTGCTTGTCTGATCACAGAACTAATCGTCCTTTAATGGGTTCAGTGTTGTGGAATCTTGAGTACTGTCTTCAGTTGCAAAGTGATCCTGATGAACCAAAAATGGTGGTAGAACAGAAAACTAATGACGCTCATGCTATGCATACATAATTGTTAACGGTTGCCGAAGAAGGTAAGGAGTCAGAGGAGCACACAACGTCGAGACTTCTTATGAAAGGGTACTAAAGAGGGAAAATAATATCATCTTGTTAGTTGAAAAACTTCTTAACTAAGCAGAGAGCATGATGGACTGCGCTTACCGACTTACTGATGAAATGACTTTGGAGATACAATGGTGAAGATCAAACATTGTGGAGAGAGGTGATCCAATGTAAGTATGGCCAAACAAACCACAAGTGGTGCACAAATATAGTTTCCAACAATTATGGAGTTGGAGTATGGAGGTCTATTAGGCCATCATGGCCAGTTTTGTCTGAGAATATGCGCTAAAATAACTTGTTAAAGCATCAATAACAAATATACAGACAGTCTATTCGTCATAGACTCGTAATGCATAAACAATTTATTCATCACACCACAAATTTGGTACACAAACAGCCTAGTTTACCTCTCACTTTCTTAAATACAAGTATATACATCAACTACAAAAATGGAAAAGAAAAAAGAGAACACTATCAACTATTAAGAACCTTTCTTTTTTCACACAAGAAGGAGATATTAGCTGCAAGATATTGATCTACTCCGATCTGAATGAAATTGAAGGAACATATCCTGTAGTTTAGCCAACACTACTGTGTGAAGAACTTGCTCTAACCAAAACATGCTGACAAGTAACAATAGTTAAGAGTTAATCACTCTTCATTCGCCTTAAAGTAATAAAATGAACATAGAACAAACTTGATGAGCTGGCTAGATCAGAAGGGGGAAAGTAAGAGCCAGAAGAAATGGTGGAAAATAGCTTCTGCCTATATTTGGTAGGCTTTGTGGAGGAAGAAAAATGGGAAGTGTGTTTATTGAACATAGATCCCTAACTTCAACAGTGTTGGAACATAAAAGTTGAATCAGTTCTCTTTGTGTGGGAGGCAATTCTCTGTTTCAACAAGTGATCTTGAAATTACTTTTATCAACTGAATTTTGATATAGCAGGTTAAAAGTGCAGAAAAAGAAAATACTTATGGGAAAGAAGTGTGCTTTTTGGAGTTCTCTATATGTTGTACTTACCATAGTTATCTCTTTTAAGGTAAATAAATGTTGAACATATAACATTTACCTGTTTGATAATATGTGATTTTTCTATAGTTACCATTCAATTCGGTCATCAATTGGAGAATCTTTTCTCACTTATATAAAATCTCATAGTCAGCTTATTGGTTGAATATTTTGGTCATCATATATATATATATATATATATATATATACACACAGTATATAAACAATTCTCTTTGTGCATTCCAAAAAAATACAAATAGTAATAATATATGTTTTCTTTTATGCATTTAAAATTTTACTTATTAAGCAACTTAATAGTATTAAAAATTACAGGTTGCATTATTATGGAGAAAAATACTATTAAGATGTCAACTTATAGGTAGACACAATCATTACTACCTTTTTTAACATATTGTTTCTGTAACACACGCCTACTAGAAAGACTTAGAATTAGAAAGGAACCATTTTTGGAAATAATCAAATTTGGAAAGTTTGACAAAGTTAAGCTAAGTATGAGTTTTGAGTCAACTTTAAACGACCATAACTCCTAGCTCAGGATGAGTTAGGTGTGCTACAAAGTATCGTAGGAAATATCTTTGAATTATCTTTCCAAAGCCCTGAGTTTTCTCGATTTCGAGTTTGTATGAGGGAGATATGCCCATTTGAAGTTGGGCTGTCTAGATAAGGAAAGTCAAAACCGGATTTTAAAGGGGTATTTTGGTCTTTTCCATGTCCAATTACTTTATTTCATTTTTAGAAGTTTAATTGGGCTCTAAAAAGAATTAGATCATTTTATGTCTTACCAAATCACGCTAGGGTTTTTGGAGAAAGAACTCAAGAGGAGAAAGGAGAAGAAAAGTTCAAAGATTCGTTAAGTTCTTGCGATTTTGGGTGTGGTTTTCGCCAAGGATTCAATCCTATGAGGTATGTGAGTTCACATAGCGTTGGGTTCGTTCACCCACGCACCAAACATGTTTATTCAAGTATGATTTTCATCCTAAAAGATTGAGACTTTGATGTTCTTGAGTTGTGCTCTTGAATTGCTTCCGTTCTTGAATTTGGGATGAGATTGAGGAGTCCTTGAGAGTTTAAGGTCGATTGTTAGAGTTGTTTTACATTAGATTCTTGTGTACATATACTGGGTATCTGAATCTAAAAAGAATTTGAGAAAAAGAACCAAGTTTAGGCAAATTAGGGTTAGAAAACGAAGAAGGAAAAAGTTGGGTGAATCTGGGTACCAGGTCCGCGACGCGGGCCTGTTCCTCAGGATTGGGGAATTCTTCTCCTCGTCGCAGAGCAGTCACAGACCGTTCTGCCTCAAAATTTATTTTGCGACCAAATATTTAAATGCATCTCCGCGTCGCGGAATTGCTTCCTGACAGTGAATTCTTAATCTTTTCTCATGTTTAACTATCTAAAAACACTCCTAAACATCATGAGATCTTTCCTATCACAAATCACAATCCTTGAATCTATAATTCAATTCAAGGAAAGTTAAGAGTCAAGTCAAGAGAAGTTAAGAGTCAAGTCAAGAGAAGTTCATAGAGTCTTTTAAAAGTTATTTGTTTTAACTTTGTTTCAAGGCCCGAGTTTTGAGTTGTGTAAAGAGTAAGAATTGAAGTTCATTTCTTCAAAAGAGTAAGGATTGGAGTTCATTTCTTCAAAAGAGTATATCGGGACTATGTATTCCCAAAGAGTAAAACGTTTTCACATTTAAACAAGAAAGGAAACTGAGATTTCCAAAGAGCCTTTGAGCTAGTTTTCAGTAAAGAGTAAATGCTTTCACAATTAAGCAGGAGAGGAAACTTTGATTTTCAAGATATCCTTTGAGCTGAGTTTAGAGAAATTATCTCAAACCACAGAAAGAAGTTATGTTTTTAAACATAAGAGCTAGTATTTTATTTTGGGAGTAGTATTAAGCACCGATATGAGGGAGAGTTCAGACAACTCTCAGCCCCCATAAACCATGTAGCCATCATGGGTAGAAAAGGGTCATACTTTTTAGATGATTCCTTAGTGCTTTTTAGCATAGACTAGTGGATCCACTTAGTAGTCAGGTTCTATACCCTCGACAATGTATAAGATGACCTTGGCAGCGTGAGGCAAAATGTTGTATCATCACAATAGCTCTTAAGTGATGGTTGTCGGTTAGAGAAACTCCCACAAAAGTATTTTGTATTGTTATACACATAGAGTTAATTGTATTTTTATATACATTCAGAGTTTACATTGTATCCTTGCATACATACAAAGTTACTATTGTATTTTTAAATACACAGAGTTGATATTCATGTTTTAAAAAGCTTTTCTTAATATTGCACTTATTTATATTGCTTTATATTGAAATAAGTTCAGTTCTGTCGAGTTGAGTTTAGACCAGGTATGTTCTTTCAGTTCCCTTTTCAAGCTTATGTCTTGTTTTAGTATTCCCCTTGCATGCTCGTACATTTAATGTACTGACGCCATTTGGCCTGCATCGTTGTTATGATGCAGATACATGTAATCAAGATCAACATCTTGTGTTTCATTGATCCATTTGAGCATTAAGAGTCTTGTGGTGAGCCTCATTGCTTTTCGGAGGATCCTTATTTACATTTCTTTAGTAGTTTTCAGTTGTTAGGATGATCGGGGGTCTTGTCCCGTCATCCCTTCCAATTTTAGAGGCTTCACAGATAGATAGTTAGTTAGATTATTTGTCACTATTTTGTTATTGGCTTATGTTTTGAGACTTGAGTTGTCATCTTGGCTAGTTGAATGTTCTCTTAAGACATTCTAACTTTATTTCATGAGTTCATCATTTGAGACTATTTTCTTGTGTTTAAGTCTTCCGCTGAGTAGTATGCTAGGCCAAGTGTTCGCTTAGGGCCAGCAATGGTTCTCGAGTGCCAGTCCCACCCAGGGTGTAGGCTCGGGGAGTGACAAACTTGGTATCATAGCACAAAGTTCAAGAGTCCTAGGGAGTCTATGAAGCTGTGTCAGTAGAGTCCTAGTTATCGGTGTGAAGTGCGCCACATATATAATTAGGAGGATGCGACATTTAGGAACTATCTCACTTCTTTCATACTCATTTTGTGCGATAGAGTGTATCTCTATAAAAGTTTCTTCTAATTCATTCTTGCGCATGTCGTTCAGATCATGCCTCCACGAAGACCTGTCAAAGGTCGTCTGGCTAGAAGAAATGTTGAACCACAGGAATAAAGGGTACCTAATGCACCAGAAGTGCAACCCCAAGGAGAGGTCATCAATGCTGAATTCCATGAAGCTAGCCGGATGCTAATTCAAGCTATGACCAATCAAGTTGGACAGAGAGAGAATCAACAGGAAGTAGTTGATAGTTCAAAGATCTGTGAATTCTTAAGGATGAATCCTCCAAGCTTCACTGGTTCAAGTGTTACTGAGGATCCAAAAATCTTTGTTGAGGAGCTTCAAAAGGTTTTTGAGATCATGCATACTGCTGATGCTGAGAGGGTGGAACTAGTTGCATACCAAATGAAGGGTGTCGCTAGGATCTGGTTTGATCAATGAAAGAAGAACCGAGCTGAGGGTGCACCACCTGTGAGTTGGGCTTGTTTTGAGGAGGCCTTCTTGGGGTGTTTCTTCCCCCGAGAATTGAGAGAAGCAAAGGTATGAGAGTTCCTCACTCTTAAGCAGGATTCTTTGAGTGTCCATGAGTACAACCTGAAGTTCACACAACTTTCCCGCTATGCTCCGGAGATGGGTGCTGACATGAGGAGCAGGATGAGTTTATTCGTTGCTCGGTTGTCTCGCCTATCAAGCAAGGAAGGTAAGATAGCTATGTTAATAGGGGATATGGACATAACAAGGCTAATAATCCATGTCCAACAAGTTGAGGAGGACAAGCTGAGTGATAGGGAAGAGTTTAAGAATAAGAGGGAAAATACATCAGGGAATGAATTCGGGTAGCAGAAGAGTAATGCGAATCGGTCTTCCTTTCAATAGAAACAAAAGGGACCTGCTCCATCATCTGCTAGTGCACCTTCACCAAAGAACAAAAGTGAGTACAATAGTCAGAATTTCAGAGATAAACCTGCCTATTCTCAAGGTAGTATGGCACAAGGGGGTAGTAAGCCTCCTGCATGTGCTAAGTGTGGTAGGAACCACTCAGGGATGTGTCGTGATGGCTCTACTAGTTGCTTTAAGTGTGGCCAGAATGGTCATTTTATGCGAGAGTGTCCGAAGACCAAGCAGGTAACGGTAATGGGGGCAATAGAGCCCAGTCTTCTTCAGTTGCTCCACCAGATAGAGCTGCATCTAGATGAGCTACTTCAGGGGTAGGCGGAGGAGGAAACCATCTTTATGCTATCACTAGTCGCCAAGAGCAAGAGGATTCGGCAGATGTTGTCACTGGTATGATCCAAGTCTTTAACTTTGATGTTTATGCTTTGCTAGATCCAGGAGCGATTTTATCATTTGTAACCTCTTATGTTGCGATGAATTTTGATGTTCTTCCTGAGAAACTTAGTGAGCCCTTCAGTATTTCTACACCTGTTGGTGAGTCTATTTTAGCAAAGAGAGTCTATCGTGATTGTCCCATTTCTGTCAATTACAAGAGCACCATGATTGATTTAGTTGAGTTAGACATGGTTGATTTTGATGTTATTTTGGGTATGTACTGGCTTCATGCCTGTTATGCCTCCATTGGTTGTAGAACTCAAGTTGTCAAGTTCCAGTTTCCTAATGAGCCAGTTATAGAGTGGAGTAGCAGTTCATCAGTGCCTAAGGGTCATTTTTTTCGTACCTTAAGGCAAGGAAGTTAGTAGTTTCTAAGGGGTGTGTCTATCACTTAGTCCGAGTTAATGGCTCTAGCGTTGAGATACCTCTTATTTAGTCAGTTCCAGTAGTAAAAGAGTTTCCAGAAGTATTTCCAGATGATCTTCCTGGAGTCCCTCCTGAGAGAGAAATAGACTTCAGTATAGATATTCTTCTGGATACTCGTCCTATATCTATTCCGCCATATAGGATGGCACCAACAGAGTTGGAAGAGTTAAAATAGCAGTTAAAAGATCTCCTAGAGAGAGGTTTTATTCGACCAAGTGTCTCACCTTGGGGCGCTCCGGTCTTATTTGTGAGGAAGAAATATAGTTCCCTTAGAATATGTATAGATTACTGTCAATTGAAAAAGGTTACCATCAAGAATAAGTATCCTCTTTTGAGAATTGATGATCTATTTGATCAACTTAGGGTGCTACGTGTTTTTCCAAGATAGATCTCAGATCAGGCTACCATCAGTTGAGGGTAAGGGAATGTGATATTCCAAATACAACTTTCAAGACCCGTTATGGTCATTATGAGTTTCTGGTCATGTCGTTCGGTTTAACGAATGCGCCTGCAGCGTTCATGGACCTTATGAATAGAGTATTCAAGCCTTATTTAGATATGTTTGTTATCGTATTCATTGATGACATACTAATCTATTGAGGAATGAGAAAGATCATGCTAGTCATCTCAAAGTAGTTCTCCAAAATCTAAAGGATAAAGAGTTGTATGCCAAGTTCTCTAAGTGTGAGTTTTGGCTTGAGGCTTTGGCATTCTTAGGCCACATTGTTTCCGGTGATGGAATTAAAGTTGACACTCAGAAGATAGAGGCAGTGTAGAATTGGCCTAGACTCATATCTTCAACTGATATTAGGAGTTTCTTGGGGTTACCTGGATATTATAGAAGGTTCGTAGAGGGGTTCTCATCTATTTCGTCCCCTTTGACCAAGTTGACTCACAAAACAGTTAAGTTTCAATGGTCTGAAGCTTGAGAGAAAAGATTTTAGGAATTGACATAAAAGGTTGACTACTGCCCTAGTATTGTACGCAAAGCTTTGTTGTATATTGTGATGCGTCTAGAGTTGGTTTGGATTGTGTGTTAATGCAGAATGGTAAAGTTATAGTTGATGCCTCCAGACTGTTGAAAGTTCACGAGAAGGATTACCCAACCCATGATCTAGAGTTGGCTGCCGTAGTATTTGCTTTGAAAATATGGTGTCATTATCTTTATGGTGTTCATGTGGATGTGTTCACCGATCACAAGAGTCTTCAGTATGTGCTTAGTCAGAAAGAGCTTAATCTCAGACAGATGAGGTGGTTAGAGTTACTCAAAGATTATGACATAAGTATTCTATATCACCCAAGTAAGACTAATGTTGTTGTTGATGCCTTGAGTAGATTATCTATGGGTAGTACCGCCCATTTTGAGGAAGATAAGAAAGAGTTAGCAAAAGATGTGCATAGACTTGCATGATTAGGAGTTCGACTAATGAATTCCACAGAAGGAGTAATAGTAGTGATGAATGGGGTTGAATCATCATTAGTGTCAGAAGTGAAAGAGAAACAAGACCAAGATCCTATTTTGCTTGAATTGAAAGCAAATGTTCATAAGAAAAAAATGATAGCTTTTGAACAAGGGGGAGATGATGTTTTGAGGTATCAAGGTAGATTGTGTTATTGATTTCAAAGGTAATTGGGATGATCACCTACCTCTTAGTGAGTTTGCCTACAACAATAGTTACTATGCTAGCATCCAAATGGCTCCATATGAGGCTCTTTATGGGAGAAGATGCAGATCGCCCATTGGATGGTTTGAAGTTGGTGAAGCTGGGTTGATAGGAACATACTTAGTTCATCAAGCTATGGAGAAGGTGAAAGTTATTCAAGAGAGATTGAAAACAGCCCATAGTCGTCAGAAATCGTACACTGATATTAGGAGAAGAGACCTAGAGTTTGAGCTAGATGATTGTGTATACTTTAAGGTTTCACCCATGAAGGGTCTTATGAGATTTGGTAAGAAGGGGAAACTTAGTCCCCGGTATATTGGTCCTTACAGAATATCCAAAAGGATTGGTATGTAACTTATGAGTTGGAGCTACCACAAGAGTTAGCAGTGGTCCATCCGGTATTTCATATTTCCATGTTGAAGAAGTGCATGAGAGATCCTTCACTTATCATACCTACTGAAGATATTGGTATCAAGAATAACTTATCTTATGAGGAGATTCCTGTTCAGATTTTAGACCGCCAGGTTCGCAAGTTGAGAACCAAGGAAGTAGCATCAATCAAAGTTCTTTGGAGAAATCAGTTTGTTGAGGAAGCTACTAGGGAAGCTGAGGAGGATATGAAGAAGAGATGCCCACATCTCTTCGAATCCGGAAAAGTTCCAAATTAAGGTACTAATCCTTTTCTTGGCTTTTGTTTTAAGTTGGCATGATGTATTTACATTTTTGCTTATTGGGTGTTTGAGCTAGATGTTAGATGTTACGCCCGTAGCCTACTAAGAGTAATCTCATTCGAGGAAAAATGATCCCAAGGGAGAGATATTGTAACACCCCGCTACTAGAAAGACTTAGAATTAGATAGGAACCATTTTTAGAAATAATCAAATTTGGAAAGTTTGACAAAGTTAAGCTAAGTATGAGAATTGGGTCAATTTCAAACAACCATAACTCCTAGATCAGGATGAGTTAGGTGTACTACAGTGTAACGTAGGAAATATCTTTGAATTATCTTTCAAACGCCGATGAGTTTGTTCGATTTCGAGTTTGTATGAGGGAGATATTCCCATTTAAAGTTGGGTTGTCTAGATAAGGAAAGTCAAAACCGAATTTTAAAGGGGTATTTTGGTCTTTTCCATGCCCAATTAATTTATTTCATTTTTAGAAGTTTAATTGGGGTCTAAACAGAATTATACCAGTTTACGCCTTACCAAATCACACTAGGATTTTTGGAGAAAGAACTCAAGAGGAGAAATGAGAAGAAAAGTTCAAAGATTCGTCAAGTTCTTGCGATTTTGGGTGTGGTTTTCACCAAGGATTCAATCCTACGAGTTATGTGAGTTCACATAGCATTGGGTTCGTTCACCCAGGTGCCAAACATGTTTATTCAAGTATGATTTTCGTCCTAAAAGATTGAGACTTTGATGTTCTTGAGTTGTGTTCTTGAATTGCTTTCGTTCTTGAATTTGGGATGAGATTGAGGAGTCCTTGAGAGTTTAAGGTCGATTGTTAGAGTTGTTTTGAGTTATATTCTTGTGTACATATACTGGGTATCTGAATCTAAAAAGAATTTGAGAAAAAGAACCGAGTTTAGGTGAATTGGGGTTAGAAAATGAAGTAGGAAAAAGTCGGGAGAATCTGGGTACCAGGTCCGCATCGCAGACCTAGTCCTCAAGATTGGGGAATTGTTCTCCACGTCACGGAGCGGTCACAGACCGTTCTGCCTCAAAATTTATTTTGCGACCAAATATTTAAATGCATCTCCGCATCGCGGACTTGCTTCTAGCCAGTGAATTCTTGATCTTTTCTTATGTTTAACTATATAAAAACATCCTAAACATCATGAGATCTTTCCTATCACAAATCACAATCCTTGAATTCATAATTCAAAGGAAAGTTAAGAGTCAAGTCAAGAGAAGTTCATAGAGTCTTTAAAAAGTCTTTTACAAATGTTTTAACTTTGTTTTAATACCTGAGTTTTGTGTTAAGTAAAGAGTAAAGATTGAAGTTCATTTCTTCGAAAGAGTATATCGGGACTATGTATTCCCAAAGAGTAAAATGTTTTCACATTTAAACAAGAAAGGAAACTGAGATTTCCAAAGAGCCTTTGAGCTAGTTTTTAATGATGAGTAAATGCTTTCACAATTAATCAGGAGAGGAAACTTTGATTTCCAAGATAACCTTTGAGCTGAGTTTTGAGCAATTATTTCAAACCACAGAAAGAAGTTATGTTTTTAAAAATAAGGGCTAGTATTATATTTTTGGAGTAGTATTAAGCACCGATATGGGAGAGAGTTCAGACAACTCCAGCCCCCATAAACTATGTAGCCATCATAGGTAGAAAAGAGTTATACTTTTTAGATGATTCCTTAGTGCTTTTAGCATAGACTAGTGGATCCACTTAGTAGTCAGGTTCTATACCCTCGACAAGGTATAAAATGACCTTGGCAGCTTGAGGCAAAACACTGTATCATCACAATAGCTCTTAAGTGATGGTTGTCGATTAGAGAAACTCCCACAGAAGTATTTTGTATTATTATATATATAGAGCTAATTGTACTTTTATATACTATCACGACCCAAGGCTACCTCCTAGATGTGATACGGCGTACAAGACTCCGAAAAGCCTCATAGCATATCATAACATAAGAACATAGGGAAAAAGTGTGGAAATTTAAAACTTTTCTTTAAAATCAAAGTCTTTTATAAAAATAAGAGGGAGTCTACAACACTATGTCTCAAACCATCTATAACACTTGAATACAATCTTAGGGACACGGCCCTTACAAAAGTCTAAAACATAAAGGAAAGACCTAAAAGGAATAATGGGTTTGTCCTCGAAGCTATGAGGACTCACCAAATCTTCAACTCCTTGCTCCTTAGAAACCTATATTCCAAGAAAAGAACTCAAGTCTCCAAACCCTACATTTTGTGAAAAATGTAGAAGCAATATGTGTTACCACAAAAATGTACTAAGTATGATAGCCATGCATAAAAATCCTTAAAACATGCTAAAAAGGACATTTTAGTTGAAACCATGCTATATGCCAATTTTGAAACATCATCTTTGAAATAGTTGGAGAATGTAACCCATAAGACAACTCATGTACCATTCATCATAGCATAAAAGATATCAACATAATCACAAACATAGTCTCCAACATAATGCATACACTAATCATCATAAGACATAGTTCACATACATAATTAAATACCAAGATAATCTCATCATAATAGAACCATCACATAAGTAACCCTAGGTTATACTTGTGCAATGCATAGATAGGATCCCATAATCCTATCTACACTAAGTACCACTTTAGGCCACCATGCTCATACTTATCACACTTTGATCTCATCCATAGTCAATAATCATAGACAAGGAAACATTCATGTTCATAGCTTATAACAAGGAAAGCCACTCTTAGCAACAATCCATATCATACATGCATAAATTCATATATTTATTCATAGCATACAGAAATCACACCATAACCCCTTTCAAAGCCTACTTGTGCAATGCGTAAGTGAAGTCTCATACCCCCAATCACACTAAGTCGAACTCCTTAAGAAGTCATAAGTATAGTTCATGTTCATGTTCATAATTCATATCAAGCATGCATTAACTCATAATCATCATGTCATAAGAGAAACATATCATGCACACTCTCAAAGCCTACTTGTGCAATGCATGAATGAAGTCTCATACCCCCATTCGTACTAAGTAGAACCCCTTAAGGAACCATAGTACATAACTCATGTTCTTGTTCTTGTTCATAGAGGGAAATAGCCTTAACTGACATAGACCATGTTGAGCTACATGAAATTCGGTGTCTTACCCCCACACCGAAAAGAGGTGTCCTACTTGCTTAAGGTAGAACTCATGTATTAACTTTTAGGTGGATCCACTAGCTAAAGACCTATGTGGGCACATAGTTATGGGATAAGGAGATTGCTACTAGAAACCCAGACTAACTGACGTGAAGGTTTCCATCTCATGAGATAACTATTTTGGGAACCCGTACTAATTGGCGTGAAGGAACCCCTTGGGAAGCCGAACTAACTAGCGTGAAGCTTCCATCTCATTTTCATATCCTCTCGGTTCTAAGCATACTTCCCTTTAAGTTCATGTTAAGTCTTTACTTAAGTTCATGTTTATGGAAGAATGCACTAACAATCAATCCAACATGATAT
The DNA here is from genome assembly GCA_036250505.1 of Solanum acaule. Classification (NCBI taxonomy): domain Eukaryota; kingdom Viridiplantae; phylum Streptophyta; class Magnoliopsida; order Solanales; family Solanaceae; genus Solanum; species Solanum acaule. The sequence continues at coordinate 19,473 of JAJOOR010001665.1, forward strand.
CATGACATAGCTCATATATTCAATAGGTGAGAATGACCTTTCAACCTTCGAATTATCAATATGTGAGTAAGCCTTTCACTTCATGTTCATAGTGTGTTCATGGAAATATCCTTTCATTCAATACAACAAGATCATCATAGTTATACATAATTCATGCATCATAATGTGTAAGGGTATAGGGGAAAATGACATTTCCAATCAATACCACAATTACACCATAGTCATAGGATCTTCACTTTCTAAGTGAATCATGAGCTCATACACAATTCTTATCAACATGTACAAACCCTCATAATTTGCCCTTCAAGGGCTTTGAATCAAACTCAACCCATACATCTAGAATTACTACATTAGATAAGGAAAATATCATGATTCAATAACTCAATCAACACCTTAGTCACATCATAGTCATGTTAATGCATGGGGTGTGTGTGATTATCCTTTCAATGACACAATAACAACATTATCCTCATAGATACTTCACTCTCAAAGTGTTCATAAAACATGCACATAATATCATAATCATGCATATCCCTCATAACTTGCATTCAAAGATCATATTAAGTCAACACATCTAGCATTCACTACCTGAGACATATATCATAACTCAAGTAAATCATTGATTTCATGCATAAACTCATGTGTTCATATTATAGATCATGTGGATCAAGTCCTTCCACAATAATGTCATATACAATTTAACCATACATAATAGCTTCCTTCTTAAGCCTTAACATCCTTAGCTTATTGATTTATCTTTTACCCTTAAGGCCCTAGAGGTCATCTTCATGCTACAAGCCTTACTCTCAAGCAATGCCTCACATGTTCATCATGTATACCTAATTCTCAAGGTAATCTAACTTCATGCTTCATTCTTAATCAATCATAGTCATATATCATCATATAAACTCAGTCACAATACCACTCAACCATGTTCCATCATATAAGACCTAATCTAATCAATTCATGTCTAGAAGCTTTACTTTTAAGAAATTCGTTTCTAGGTGTTCTAATCTCAAGCAATTCATAAAGAAGTTCATCAAATTTAGAAGATCACATCCAAACCCTCAATTTGCCTCTTTCATGACATAACACTTAGACTATTCCAATTTCACTCTAGAATCTTAGGTTAATAAAGAGTACATGTATAAGCATACTAAAATCATGTAATTACATTATAATCATAGAATCTTCATTCTCAACATAAATGTTGAAGCACATGCATAATTCTCATGTTCATGTACAAATTCTCATAATTTACCCATTAAGAATCATGAATCACATTCAACCCAACATCTAGAATTTCTACATTAGATATGGGTAATAACACAATTCAATTAATTCATACAAGACCCATTTACATGCTTCTAAAATCAATTAATTCAATTAAGATCACAATTTTAGCATTAGAGGGGATCCATGGGTTCTTGGGGGAATTTCACCAAAATTCAACCATAAATCATCAATTCAATCATAACCCAACATAATTCAACCATTGAAATCACTTTTAAATTGAACCCATGAAGTTCGAACAAAACCCTTGAAATTGGGGAAATTGAAAGTTTTGAAATCAAGTTTTGAAGGGGCACTTTGGGTGGAATCTATCCAAAGATGAAGACGGTGGATTCTTAAGGAAATGGAGAAGTTTTTTTTCCCTTTATTTTTAAAAAATTATTAAAAAAAAATTTAAAAACTTTTTGTAAGCAAATACAATAATTACCATTAAAACATAAATTTAAGAACTTATTGTTAAAAACTATGGATTCGTAGGGAAAATGAGGTAGTTTTTCTTCCCTTTCTTTTTAACAATTTATTAAATTGTATTCACATACTTTATTTTTAATAATAGAAAGAAAAGTCTTTCATTTTTTTTTAAAAAAAGGATATAACGTCCTTTAAAAAAAAACCTCAAAATTAGCCACAACAAACTACTTGAATAATTAATTTAAAATTCGAATTTCAAATGATAACTAACCTTATCCCTAAAAAGAATCTCTCAACTTCCTAATCCACATCTTAAAAAAAAAGTTACTATTCTTAAAGCATCATTCACATCTTTTTTAACCAAACTCTTCAAAATACGAATTCAAATATTTGTAAAACAAAAATTACATTCAAACAAAAAATTTATTACACTCATGTGAGATCATAAAAGAAAACGAGGGCAAAGATAGTAGTTTATTGTGTGTATATATTCCATTTTTCTTAATTGTTTGATTTGAAATTATTTTGTTATGATGAAAGGAGAAGGATCACCATTCTCTCGAATGCAACAAAGAAAAAGAAGAAACAGATGATGAATAAACGGAGGAATTCTATAGATTTCATAGCAGTGGACCATGTATGTTAATCACTATTTAAATTTGGTTGGCGTTCTTTACTTATGTTATTTTCATTCTTTTTAGATTTCAATAGGTGTTTCATTTTTGCAATAATAAAATCAATATAAATAGTAACGAGGATAATGATGAATACATATCGTTGTAATTTTTATATTCTTCGTTTTCAAATACTTTATTCGTTGTAATATTTACGTTTTTAAAATTTATATGCAGATTGTGATGGTATACTATGACCCTATATTGACATTTGATTATTCTTTAGTTTGATCATTTTGATTATTATTATGATCATTTAACATTTGATTTATCTAGCAATAGTCTCCTCACTTTTAAAGAAATACACATACACATATAATATGGATTGTGTAAGCGTATTCATGATTTTGTTTAATTTAAAAAATAATTTAATTGATTAATTTTAAATATAATGTTCTAAAAAGTATAACTAAAAATAAACATAAATTTGATCTAGCTATTTCATTAAAAAAAAAAAAAAAACTGAAAATGACCAATGAAGGTTTTTTTTTAAATGTAACCGAAAAAAATAAGAAAAATGCAAAAAATAATAATAAACAATTGTTGGCTACACAAGTTCGCCGGTCAAAATATGTTCTCTAAATGAAAAGACTGCTTTAAATTATATCTTATCATGACTTAATAGTCACAAATTACTTAAAATTGAGGTGTCTCTTTTTAAAATTCCCTTCCATATTATGTTTTTTTTTTAAAAAAAATCATTAAAGCAAACGTCATCAATATATAATATCATTAAAGAGTGGTGAAGTCAGATAGGGCTGAGGGTTCAACTAAATCTCCTTCGTCAAAAAATTACACTATTTATATAGGGTTATAATCATAATATATTATTGTATTATTTTAATGTATGTATAAATAATACAATATTATTTTATTTAATGTCATAACAAAAAATAAATAAAAAGTAATACAGTTAATGAAACAAAAAGAAGAACACAATATTAGTGAAGGGATAGTTAAAAATACGTAGGTAAAATTTTATTAAAAAACACATAAAGTTTGATAAATAAAACAACTAACTTAAATCATCCCTAAAATTCCTCACCCACTTACTTAACTACCATAATTTTCAGTTTGATTATTTTCTTTAATCTTCTTTTTTGATAAATATTTATATAAAAATCTTTCAACTAACACTTTAAAAAAGAGACTTATAAGAAAAAGACTCATTTTTTTTTTATAAATTATCACTACTTCCACCTTTATCTTCTTTTTTCCCCTTAAAAATAATTAAATTCTTACTCATAAAATCTTCAATCTCAACGAAAGTCACAATTTCTAAAGATCTCATATTATTGGTGTAATATTTTTAATTTATTAATTGCTTTTTCCTTATTATCATAACAGATTTTTAAATTAAAAATATATGAATTATTTTTTATTTTTTGTAGTCCTTGAATTCTGGATGTTGATGCTAACGATACCAATGACAATAAATTAAATTAAAAATTTTCATAACACATTATAAATAATAAATAAAACAATTAACAAAAAAAAAACATTAATGAATAATAAAGGAATAGTTAAAAATACGTATGTAAAAAATTTTAAAATAAAAAATAGATAAATATTAGAAGAAGAAAAACTAACCTAAAATTCCTCACCCACCTACTATCCTAATCTCTTAAAACTCAATTATATATTTTAATTTTCTACCTACGTAATAGGAAAAATAAAAGTTCCACATATAACCTGAAGCATCACACAAAAATAAATAAATTTTGAATTTACAAAAATAAATTTAAATATTACAAATTTATATTTTGTTAAAAAATATATGTCAACAACATAAATATTTTCGAGTTATCAAATTTCATCATCAAAATAATTTTCAAATTTTCAGTTTAATTGTTTTCTTAAAAAAATTATCTCATTTTTTTTAGGAAACATGATAAATAATTATGTACAAATCTGATTTTTTCATCTTTCAATTTTTTCTTTACACTGCAAATAGTTTATTTTTATGTGGTATAATATTGATTTGATTATAGTATTTTTTTTATATCGGTATCTGAAATTCATTTTTTTGCATCCTTATTTTATGAAATTATGTTTGATTAAATGAAAATCGTCTTATTTTGTAAGATTGAACGAGAGAGAAGTATGCTAAAGAGGTTGCAACATGCTTTGCAAATTATATTTATATTTTAGCTAAAAGTAGAATCATATTTTTAATACTTTATAGATTGATCTTTGAATTTAAATTTTTATTAATTAAAACAAATATAATTTCAACACATGCCACATATGCTATTAATCTTCATGATACTAAAATAAGAAGAATTCTTTAGAATAATGTTTGGTGTCTTTGAAGAACATATCCTCATCGCACATAGGTTAAGGTAAATTTTTGTCAGTATTAACTGTATATATAAAATTAAAACATTATATGTAATTATACATACACTTTTTAAACTCAATAATAATTCGTATTAATTTTTTTAAGTTTTAAAAATATTATAATCTTAAATATCAGCGCAACGCGCGGGTACATATACTAGTAGATAAATATATATATATATATATATAGAGAGAGAGAGAGAGAGAGAGAGAGAGAGAGAGAGAGAGAGAGAGTATAAGTAAGTTGTATATGAGATTTACCATTGCAAATTATAGCACAAAGTTCAAGAAAATTCCTTTCCAATAATTTCATTATAGACAACATTATATGTCGAATGATCATCATTTTCGTCAATTATAGGTGGTCTAATTAATACTTTGACACTGTTAGAACTTGTGGCTCTTGATAAAGTAACATACAATTGTCCATAAGAGAAGACAGGTTCGCGTAAATATATACCAACAAAATCTAATGTCTGTCCTTAAGCTTTATTTATAGTCATGGCAAAACATAATCGTACAGAAAACTGTGTTCTTTTAAAAGGAAGAGGCAATTTTTCATCTTCTGAAGTCATGAGTGGTATTCGTGGAATAAATACATGTGTATTTTTAAAATCACCGCTAGATATTGTTACACTGATAACATGAGGTTTAAAATCATTACATATTAAGTGTGTCTCATTGCATAAACCTTCACAAGGATTTAAATTTCTTAATAACATAATCGGACAATTTTTCTTCAAAGTTAATTTGTATGGAGGTAAACCAGTTGGATTTAAAGTGTGTAAGAAATCTTCATATTCACTTTGATCCTTTGGATCAATAGTTTCATCTATAGCAATATACACTTTTTCAGTGTTTGGAATTGAGAGATCAACATGTTATTTATTTCATCAACAAAATCATTTTTAGCTGTTAGAATAACACGAGAAGTAACGAACGAAGTTTTTGTACAACATGTGTATAAATCATGATAAGTATCTCTAAAGAGAAGATTTAGAGATTCTTTTTCAGAAGTAAACGGAATAATTAGAGAATGAGGAAATTCAATTTTTCTATGGTCATTTGTTTTTTCTTTTCCATCACCAATTCTCATTAAATATTCACAAAATTCAAGATCTTTAGTTGCACGCATATTCTTCGAGAACTATAATTTTTCAAGTTGATTCCAAATTTCAAAACACAATAAACTTTCATGTATAAAATCTTCTTTTTTCCCACTATGAACAATAGGACGAGTTTGTCTGAAATCACCACTAAAAACAACTATTTTACCACCAAATAATGTATTTGTTACCATTAGATCTCTTAAAAGTAAGTCAAATGCTTCAACCATTTTCTTTTTTGCCATTGAAATTTCATCCCACACAAGTAATCGTGCATCTCATATTAAAGATCCTAGTGAACTTTATTAATGATATTGCAAGTAAAATTTTCATTGACATCAATAGGAATTTTAAATCGAGAATGTGTAGTTCGACCTCCGGGAAGAAGTGAAACCGCAACACTAGAACTTGTAGTTGCTAAAGTTATAAATCCCTTGTGTCTTACTGTAGCTAATAAAGCACGATATAAAAAGCTTGTACCAGTTCCATCAGGACCATCAATAAAGAATGTCCCAAATTTATTTGACAATACTCTATCAAGAATAATATTGTAAGCCTTTCTCCGTTCAATGTTTAATTTATTTTTTAATAATAAATCTTCCTCACTAACAATGATATTTCTTTCATAATGAACTTCTTTAGCTTCTCTTGCTATTGATGAAGGTTTGATATATTATGAAATTAGTTCAAATTCATTAATGGCATGACCCATTGAATGAAGAATATCATTAATATAATTTAATACTTTATAACGTATTTCTCTTATATTTATATTCGAACTTTTTTTGAAATCTTCAGACATTGGGCTTTCAAATCTCTCCCATAATTCTCTAGGATTTGTTGGATTACAATAAATCAATAACATAGCAAATGATTGTCTTAAACTGGATGGCATTTGATAACTTGCAGCTTCAGACATGCATTCTACCAAATTATTATCACAAAGTAATAGTTCTCTTTTTTCTGCAGCTTCTCTAAATGAATTGTAATGTACTCCATTCACAGTTCGCAGATCTTCATATGATTTTGGACCTCTTATGTTCATTAAAAGAAGTCTAAGATAGTATCTTTCTCCTTCGGTTGGATGACATGTCACTACACGTCTAATAACATGACCTCGTTTACGACGTGTCCACATTTTATCTATTGTTGACCATACAAAATGTTCTGGAAATTCACGATATAATAAATTTAGGTCCATAGCTTCTTTGTTTGATTTATTCATTAAAAAATATTCAGTTAACACTATCTTTCTTATCATGGGATTACTTGCAATTTTACTAATGTTGTCGATACTTTTGAAGGAAGCGAGTTATTGTCCATCAAGATATAGTTGTAGATGATATACCCTTGGACTCATTTCGCTAATAGGAAAATCGAATATTCTCCATGCAGCTTCAGGTGGTGATACCCACCTAGCAGATTGATATTCTTTTATTTCATCTATCTCTAGGTTTACATCATTAGTGTGTATATGAAATGTTATTTTATCATGTACTTTGCAAATGTATTTATAAATGTACTTAACAAATTTTATATCCGAACAAATCTCTGTAATCATATGATATGTCACCACCCGAGCCTACACCCTGGACGTGGCAGACACTCGAGAACCATTGCTGGTCCACAAAGAACCCTCATCTTGGTTGACTACAAACGGAAGACTAACTCAAGCATACAAAGCTTAAAGCTGAATTAAATTCATGAAACTCAAATACAAAGCTTTAACTCAAATGATTTACTCTGAATATAAATTTTCACACCCCGAGCCTACACCCTGGGTGGGACTGGCACTCGAGAACCATTGCTGGCCCCAAGCGAACCCTTGGCTTGGTTTACTTACACATAATGTTTTAGAAATAAACATTTAAATTAGCCAAACTGGCAACTCAAATCTGAACATACACCAATAACAAGGTAAAGACAAATAACTAACTGACTGTCTATCTATGAAGCCTCTAAAACTGAGATGGATGTCGGGACAAGACCTACGACATCATAATGAACTAAAATACTGAAAGCAATAAAAGGGATCCTCCGAAAGCAAGGAGGCTCACCAAAAAATCTGGAGCTCAACTAGAATCAACGATGAGCTAGATGTTGATCCTGGTTACTTGTATCTACATCATAAAAAGATGCAGGCTAAATGGCATCAGTACATTGAATGTACGAGCATGCGAGGGGAATTCTAAAACAAGACATAAGCTTGAAAGGAACTTAAAGAACATACCTTTAATTGAACTCATTTCAATATAAAGTAATAACATAAATGCAATATAAAGAAAAGCTTTTAAATCATGGATATCAACTCTGTGTATTTAGAAATACCATAAGACTCTGTTTGTATGCAAAGATACAATATAAACTCTGAAATGTATATAAAAATACAAAATACTACTATAGGAGTTTCTCTAACCGACAACCATCACTTAAGAGCTATTATGATGATACATCATTTTACCTCACGCTAGCAGGGTCGTCTTAAACCTTGTCGAGGGTATAGAAGCTGACTACTAAGTGAATCCACTAGTCTATACTAAAAAAACACTAAGGAATCATCTAAAAAGTATGACCATTTTCTACCCATGGTGGCTACATGGTTTATGGGGTTAGGGAGTTGTCTGAACTCTCCCCCATATCGGTGCTCAATACTACTCCCAAAATATGATACTAGCTCTTATGTTTAAAAACATATTCTTTCTGTGGTTTGAGATATTTGCTCAAAACTTTGCTCAAAGGCTTTTCTTGGAAATCAAAGTTTCCTCTCTTGCTTAATTGTGAAAGCATTTACTCTTTAACTAAAAACTAGCTCATAGGCTCTTTTGGAAATCAAGGTTTCCTTTCTTCTTTAAATGTGAAAGCATTCTACTCTTTGAGAATACATAGTCCCGATATACTCTTTTGAATAAATGAACTTCAAACTTTACTCTTTACTCAACTCAAAACTCAAGTCTTAAAACAAGGTTAACACATTTGTAAAAGACTTTTGGAAGACTCTGTGAACTTCTCTTGACTTGGCTCTTAACTTCTCTTGACTTGACTCTTAACTAATCCTTGAATTGAATTATGGATTCAAGGATTGTGATTTGTGATAGGAAAGATCTCATGATGTTTAGGAGAGTTTTTACATAGTTAAACATGAGAAAAGATCAAGAAGTCACTGTGTGGAAGCAAGTCCGCAACGCTTCTAGGATGAGTATCTGGAAAAAGGACTATACCGAAGTCTATTTCTCTCTCAGGAGGGACTCCGGGAAGATCATCTGGAAAGACTTTTGGAAACTCTTTTACTATTGGAACTGACTGAATAAGAGGTATCTCAACACTAGAGTCATTAACTCAGACTAAGTGATAGACACACCCTTGGAAACCAACTTTCTCGCCTTAAGGTATGAAATGAAACGACCCTTAGGCACTGCTGAATTGCTACTCCACTCTATAACTGGCTCATTAGGAATTCGGAACTTATAACTCGAGTTCTACAATTAATAGAGCCATAACAGGCATGAAGCCAGTCCATACCAAGAATGACGTCAAAATCTACCATGTCTAACTCAACTAAATAGGCCATGGTGCTCTTATGATTGACGGAAATAGGACAATCACGATAGACTCTTTCTGCTAGAACAGACTCACCAACAGGTGTAGAAACACTGAAGGGCTCACTAAGTTGCTCAGGAAGAATATTAAAATTCATTGCAACATACGGAGTTACAAAGGATAAACTCACTCCTGGATCTAGCAAAGCATAAACATTAAAGTAAAAGACTTGGATCATACCAGTGACAACATCTAGCGAATTTTCTTGCTCTTGGCGACTAGTGATAGCATAAAGACGGTTTCTTCCTCCGCCTGCCCCTGAAATAGCTCCTCTAGATGCAGCTCTGTCTGGTGGAGCAACTGAAGAAAACTGGGCTCTATTGGCCCCATTACCATTACCTTGCTTGTTCTTTGGACACTCTCGCATAAAATGAACATTTTGTCCACACTTGAAACAACTAGTGGAGCCTCACGACACGTTCCTGAGTGGTTTCTACTACACTTAGCACATGTATGAGGTTTACTACCCCCTTGTGCCATACTACCCTGAGAATAGGCAGGTTTAGCTTTGAAATTCTGACTATTGTACTCACCTTTGTTCTTTGGTGCAGGTGCAATAGTAGATGATGAAGCCGGTCCCTTTTGTTTATGTTGAAAGGAAGACCAGTTCGCATTACTCTTATACTACCCGAACTCATTCGCTGATGTCTTAGCCCTCTTATTCTTGAACTCTTTTATATCCCTCAGTTTGTCCTCCTTAACTTGTTGCACATGGATCATTAGCCTTGCTATATCCATATCCCCTATCAGCATAACTGCCTTGCCTTCCTTGCTTGACAAGCGAGACAACCTAGCAACGAATAAACTCATCCTGCTCCTCATGTCAGCAACCATCTCCAGAGCATAGCGAGAAAGTTGTGTGAACTTTAGACTGTACTCATGAACACTCATAGATTCCTGCTTAAGAGTGAAGAACTCTTGTACCTTAGCCTCTCTCAATTCTCAAGGAAAGAAACGCCACAAGAAGGCCTCCTCAAAACAAGCCCAACTCGCAGATGGTCCTCCCTCAGCTCGGTTTTTCTTCCATTGGTCAAACCACATCCTAGCTACAATCTTTATTTGGTATGCAACTAGTTCCACCCTCTCAGTATCAACAACATGCATGATCTCAAAAACCTTTTGAAGCTCTTCAGCAAAATTCTCTGGATCCTCAGTGACACTTGAACCAGTGAAGCTTAGAGGGTTCATCCTTAAGAACTCACGGATCCTCGAAGTATCAGCCACTTCCTAAGGACTTGCCCAGCTTGGTTGGTCACAACTTGGCTCAACATTCGGATGGCCTCACGAAACTCAACATTGGTGACCTCTCATTGGGGTTGCACTTCTGGTACATTAGGTACCCCTTATTCCTGTGGTTCAACATTTCATCTAGCCGGATAGCCTCTGACAGCTCTTCGTGGAGGCATGATCTAAAAGACACGTGTAAGCACGAGTTGGAAAGAAACTTTTATAGAGATACACTCTATCGCACGAAATGAGTATGAAAGAAGTGAGATAGTTCCTAAGTGTCACATATTCCTAATTATATATGTGGTGCGCTTCACACCGATAACCAGGACTCTACAGACACGACTTCATAGACTCCCTAGGACTCTTGAACTCTGTGCTCTGATACCAAGTTTGTCACGTCCCGAGCCTATACCCTGGGAAAGACTGGCACTCGAAAACCATTGTTGGCCTCAAGCAAACCCTTAGTCTGGCTTTCTTACTCAGCGGAAGACTTTAAGCATTTAGAAAAGAACTCAAATGCAAGATAATCAACTGTCACAAACAAAACTCATAATGTTTTAGAAATAAACATTTAACTTAGCCAAATTGGCAACTCAAATCTGAACATAAGCCAATAACAAGGTAAAGACAAATGATTAACTGACTGTTTATTTATGAAGCCTCTAAAACTTAAATGGATGTCAGGACAAGACCCACGACATCCTAATGAACTAAAATACTAAAATCAATAAAAGGGATCCTCCGGAAGCAAGGAGGCTCACCAACAACTCTGGAGCTTAACTAGAATAAACGATGCGCTGGATGTTGATCCTATTACTTGTATATGTATCATAAAAAGATTCAGGCCAAATGGCATCAGTACATTGAATGTACAAGCATGCGAGGGGAATTCTAAAATAAGACATATGCTTGAAAGGAACTTAAAGAACAAACCTGGTCTTAACTCATTGAACTGAACTGAATTGAACTGAACTCATTTCAATATAAAGCAATAACATAAATACAATATAAAGAAAAGCTTTTAAATCATGGATATTAACTCTGTGTATTTAGAAATACCATAAGACTCTGTGTGTATGCAAAGATATAACATAAACTCTGAAATGTATATAAAAATACAAAATACTACTATGGGAGTTTCTCTAACCGACAACCATCACTTAAGAGCTATTATGATGATACAACATTTTGCCTCACGCTACCAGGGCCGTCCTATACCTTGTCGAGGGTATAGAAGCTGACTACTAAGTGGATCCACTAGTCTATGCTAAAAATCACTAAGTAATCATCTAAAAAGTATGAGCGTTTTCTACCCATGGTGGCTACATGGTTTATGAGGGTTTGGGAGTTGTCTGAACTCTCCCCCATATCGGTGCTCAATACTACTCCCAAAATATGATACTAACTCTTATGTTTAAAAACATACTTATTTATGCTGTTTGAGATAATTGCTCAAAACTTAGCTCAAAGGCTTCTCTTGGAAATTAAAGTTTCCTCTCTTGCATAATTGTGAAAGCATTTACTCTTTAACTAAAAACTAGCTCAAAGGCTCTTTTGGAAATCAAGGTTTCCTTTCTTCTTTAAATGTGAAAACATTTTAGTCTTTGGGAATACATAGTCCCGATATACTCTTTTGAAGAAATAAACTTCAAACTTTACTCTTTACTCAACACAAAACTCAAGCCTTAAAGCAAGGTTAAAACTTTGTAAAAGACTTTTGGAAGACTCTATGAACTTCTCTTGACTTGACTCTTAACTGATCTTTGAATTAAATTATGGATTCAAGGATTGTGATTTGTGGTAGGAAAGATCTCATGATGTTTATGAGTGTTTTTAGATAGTTAAACATGAGAAAAGATCAAGAAATCACTATCTGGAAGCAAGTCCGCGATGCGGAGATGCATTTAATTATTTGGTTGTTAAATAAATTTTTGAGGCAGAACGGTCCGTGATGCGGAGAAATTTTTCGTCAATTCTAAGGAACAGGTCCACGACCAAGATTTGCCCGACTTGTTCCTTTTTCGTTTTCTAAACACAATTCGCCTAAACTCGGTTCTTTTTCTCAAATTTCATTTAGATTGAGATACCCAGTATGTATACACAAGAATCTAACTCAAACAACTCTAGGAAACAACATTTTAACCTCAAGGAACCCCTCAATCTCAACCTAACTCAAGAACGAAGGACAATTTCAAGAACATCATTCAATATTCATCAACTTTCAACTTTCTAGAACGAACTTCGCTAAAATAAACGTGATTGGCCCTTGGGTGAACGAACCCAGCGCTATGAAAGACTCACATACCTTTCTAGTAGCGGGGTGTTATATAAATAGTATTCAACAAGCCAAAAATAGGCAACTCAAGTCTTTAAAACATTTAACAAGATAAATGAAACAGACTTCTGAAACTCTATTGTCTATCTGTGAATCCTCTAACTGACAAAGATGGAAATCAGGATAAGACCCACGATATTCTAACAACTGATATAACTGAAAGTTCAAGTGGAACCCTCCGGAAGCAAGGAGGTTCACCATAGCTAACTCGAACTGCATGTGGTATCAACGAAGCGCTTATTAATGACCCTGGATACCTGTATCTGCATCACGAAATGATGCAGGCTAAATGGCTCAGTACGTGGAATGTACGAGCATGTAAGGGGAATTCTAAAGCATAACATAAGCTTGAACTTGATAAAAAGGAAACGTACTTAACTTTTCTCAACTCACTCAACTAACTCAACTTAGGAATAAGATACTCAACTCAAAAATAAAATATTCAACTCAGTGAAATAAGACTCAACTCAATAATAAGATATTCAACTCAGTGAAATAAGGCTCAACTCAATAATAAGACACTCGGCTCTTGGTACTTAAACTCTGGATACTCAACTCAATATAAAGAAACAATAAGAGATGCAATATATGAAAAGTTTTTAAAACAGTAGAAAACAACTCAATGTATTTAAGAATACAATATACTCCATTTGTATACAAGGATACAATATAAACTCTATTTGTTTATAAAAACACAAGTAAACTCTGTGTATATAAAAATACAAATATCTCTGTGGGAGTTTCTCTAATCGACAACCATTACTTATGAGATATGTGATGATACAACATTTTGCCTCACGCTGCCAGGGTCGTCTTATACCTTGCCAGGGGTATAGAACCTAACTACTAAGTGGATTCACTAGTCTATGCAAAAAATCACTAAGGAATCATCTAAAAAGTATGACCCTTTTTTCTACCCATGATGGCTACGTGGTTTATGGGGGCTGTGAGTTGTCTGAACTCTCCCCCATATTGGTGCTCAATACTACTCCCAAAATATAAATAGCTCATATATTTAAAAACATAACTCTTTCTGTTGTTTGAGATAATTACTCAGAAACTAGCCCAAAGGCTCTCTTGGAAATCAGTGTTTCCTTTCTTGTTTAAATGTGAAAACATTTACTCTTTGGGAATACATAGTTCCCTTATACACTTTTGAAGAAAAAGAACTTCATTTGTTACTCTTAATCAACTCAATGCTCAAGTCTTAAAACAAGTTTAAAACATTTGTAAAAGACTTCTTAAAATAGGGTTCATGCCGAATTATGGACGTGAACGGCTCAATTCAAGGTTTTCAATAACCATATATAGAATTAAATACTTGGAACTCAAGAGTTTCAATGATACTACTCATTTTAAGAATTCTCAACTCAGAGGGTTCATGCGGAATTATGGGCATGAACTACTCAACTCAAGGACTCAATGATATCTCTCATCTCAAGATTGCTCGACTCATAGGGTTCATGCAGAATTATGGGCATGAACTACTCAACTCAAGGACCTTCATGGGTAACATGTAATAGACCCATTACTAGGAATATAATATCAAAAGGGTTAGGAACTCAATACTTAAGATTTAGAACTTAAAGATATTACTCCTCTCAAAGATACTCAACTTATGGAGTTCATGCGGAATTTATGGGCATGAACGAATCGACTCAAGGGTCTACATAACAATATGGACCTCATGTATACAACTCTTCCCATTCTAATACTTAATTTCTCAAAACTTAGTTCAAATCGATAGTTGATCTCAAAGGATTCACAATTGAACTCAAAAACTTTCTTGAACTGTACTTTTAACTCTGTCTTGAATGTGAATTATGAATTCAAGTGTTATGGTTCATGATATGAAGGATCTCATGATGACAAAGTAGACTCATGAATACATTATCCTCACTCTCATGCTCACTTTCTTGTACTTGAGTCTTTAAACAAGTTATTAGAAATTGTAGAAGACTCCTCAAAACGACTCAAAATGGACTTTCTCAAAATGTTCGAAATAACTCTCAAGGCTTGACTTTTAACTCTACCTTGAATTTGAATTAGGAATTCAAGGTTATGATTCATGTTATAAATGATTTCTAGGTGTTTAGAAGTAGCTTAGAGTGTTTAGTATCAAAGGGGAGTAAATGTACCCTTCGAAAGAACTTAAACAGACGAAACGACGGAGAACGGGTTGGGGCAAGAGACCCTAGCGCACTAAGTGGCGTGGGGCACCAGCCCCTAAAATTCAGAGAATTATTCTTGGCATACTGACTGGCGTGGCACGCCAGCCACCCCTGGTGTATTGGTGGCGCGTTGCCTCAGGCACCACCCAAAAAATCTGACAACTTTGTTTGCTCGTTTTCTCACCCTAGTTCGCCTAATTTCGAACGGTTTCTTCCCCAATCACTTGGATTCAATTTCTCAACATAATTAAACACTAATATACTCAATACATCCCTCAAAACACTCACTTTCATCTCAATAAATCATCAAAACCCCAACAAAACAAGATTTAGAATGAAACTTCAAGAACACTTTTCAAGAACTTAAATCTTTCAATCTTTATACACAAATTCGAATATGAAAATCATGTTTGGCGTGTGAGTGAACGAACCCAACACAATGGAAACTTACATACCTCTTAGGGATTAAACGCATTGCGAAAATCCGCAACAAAACTCAAGAATCTCGATGAACGCTTTGATCTTCTCCTATTTTCTTTTCTTTTCTCTTCATGAAATCTCAACTAAAACCCTAGGTGTATATTAGGATTATAAAACTGAACCTAATAGGATTAGACCCTTAAAACCTTACTAAAAACGAATTAAATCTGATTTGGTAAGGAAAAGACCAAAATACCCCTTACTATTTTCGGGTAACTTTCCTTATTTGGACAGCCCAACTTCAAAAGGTCATATCTCACTCATCCGAACTCGAAACTTAGAAAACTGGGTGGCGTTGGAAATATAATTCAAAGAACTTTCATTAGCCATCTTGTATCCCACCTAACTCATCCTGTACTAAGAGTTATGGTCGTTTGAAGTTGACCTAAAACTTAAAGGAACTTAGGAATGACTTGAATGAACTCTCTTTAGTTCTTCTTGGAACTCAAGGTGCAGCATCTAGTGACCTTAACACTCAAGAAATTTTAATTCCTCGGTAAAATCCTACTCATAACGAAGGATGGTTTGAGTCTTAGTTCAAATTTTTTCTGGGGTGTTACAATATCCTCCCCTTGGGATCATTCGTCCTCGAATGACGGCTGGACTAGGTATGAAATGGGGTTACTCTTACTAAGGTTTGAGTCTAATGGTATGCTCTTACTATATTCAAGTTTAACCCAAATCCTTAGGTTTGGGTTCTATACCTCTCTATAGGGAATCTCATCCCAAAACTATTACACTTTACCACCATATTGGGCTCATATCAAGAACCACGTAATGTTTAACAACACCACATTCTAGCTTAGTACTCTAACAACTCCATGGACTCCTACTAACCAACTCCTTCGGAACCAACAAAGGGCTCTCATTTAACTATTTCTCATAGTAAAAACTCATCCTCCTTTTCCTCCTCATTTAAAACTTTAGATGGAATTATCACACCATCATTATCACGATAAGAACATCAACCTCCTCTTTCTAACATCACTCAATTACTAAAAGGCCTCCAAAAGGATATCTCCCATACTCCTTGGAACTCATTACTATCTTACTCTCAAACACTTGACTTGATTTCTCATCTCGTCATCTCCTCCTTAGGTCTAAAGCTGATACTTGAAAGCTATGGACCTATTCCATTTATCTCTAACTGGTCTACATCCTCTTTTACTCTAACACTCGGGAGAATTTTATCTCATGACTACTGAACTCTCAATAAGCAGGTACTAATACCTCTTTCTAAGGTGTTTCTCTTAACATCTTCTGATTACATACCCTCTTGGTATACCTCTTAATGCTCTTGTTACTCTTATGACTTAGCCACACTTCATTGCCCTTATCTAAAGGTTAGGGTCTCTCACTTGTACCACTCATATCTATTCCAGCTAATATCTCAATTCCTCAAGTCTTCTAGATCAAATCTCAAAACTAACATCATCACCCTCATGTTGCCATTCTTTTGATCATGACACTCATCTCAAATTCAAGCTTAATGTTTATTACTAAACCTGAATACAATATGATTGCTCACCTACTATACTATACTTTATTACTTAATCAGTTCTATAACCTTCTGAACATCATGACCCTCTCAAACAAATCATAAGCCTAGCTTAGATCTATCACTTCATAAATATTCTGCTCTCTTATTTAACACATGAATTTAGTCTCATCTAATACGATGGCATATCAACATCAACTCTATTCTGGTTAACAAATATATACTCTATCTCTTCTTGACTAGCAACTCTTACTCTACCCATAAGGGAAAACACCTCATCAATCACTTGTTGGGTGCATGACTATAATAACATAGCTTGCCTCATCACTATATCCCTTTCTAGGATTACTAAACTTATGCATACTTTCCTCTAACTCTGGGCTCTTTCACTACTACTGCTCATGATCTCGTAACTCATGCTACCTTTTTGGGTGAAAATCTTACCCAAGCTCTAAACATACTTCTTAAAAGGGATCTCAACTAAACAAGGCTTAAGGAAAATAATACAACTCATTTTTAGCTCAAATGCATGATTCATATAAATATGGGTGCATTACTCTAAAACTGAACACTTAACTCACTCTTGGGCTTCTCTCAAGCCTCTTTGGAGTTTCATGACTTCCTCAAGATTTGCTAAGAGCAACTCATCGATAAAACACTGACTTTTCTTTTCAACCATCTCTAGTATGGTAGGGGTAGTCGAATGGATATGAGAATGCACGAGTTAGAATAAGTTTTTATGACATAGATCTATTGCACGATTAAGAGTATGAAAGATGGGAAACTTTTCTTAAATGTTTGTAGTTCCTTGTTTATAGAAGTGGGGTCCTCACAACCATAAACAACATCCTATTGACACGACTTCATCGACACCCTAGGACACATGAACTCTGTGCTCTGATACCAAGTTTGTCATGACCCGAGCCTACACCCTGGACGTGGCCGACACTCGAGAACCATTGTTGGTCCCCAAGCAAACCCTCATCATGGATGACTACAAGCAGAAGACTAACTCAAGCATACAAAGCTTAAAGCTGAATGAAATTCATGAAACTCAAATACAAAGATTTAACTCAAATGATTTACTTTGAATATAAATAGTATTTGACAAGCCAAAAATAGGCAACTCAAGTCTTTAAAACATTTAACAAGATAAATGAAACAAACATCTGAAACTCTATTGTCTATCTATGAAGCCTCTTACTGACAAAGATGGAAGTCAGGAAAAGACCCACGACATCCTAACAACTGATATAACTGAAAGTACAAGTGGAACCCTCCAGAAGCAAGGAGGCTCACCATAGCTAACTCGAACTGCATGTGGTATCAACGAAGCACCTATTGATGACCCTGAATACTTGTATCTGCATCTTGAAACGATACAGGAAAAAAGGCTCAGTACGTGGAATGTATGAGTATTTAAGGGGAATTCTAAAGCATAACATAAGCTTGAACTTGATAAAAAGGAAACATACTTACATTTTCTCAACTCACTCACTCAAACTCTAGTCAAGGATAGGATACTCAACTCAAGGATAAAATATTTAACTCAAAGGTACACAACTCAAGATACTCAACTCAAGATACTTAACACAAGATACTCAACTCAAGATACTCAACTCAAAGGTACTCAACTCAAGATACTCAACTCAAGATAAAGCAACAATAAAATATGCAATATATGGAAAGCTTTTAAAACAATAGATGGCAACTCAATTGTATGTAAAAATACAATAATAACTCAGTTGTATGCAAAAATACAATAATAACTCAGTTTTATGCAAAAATACAATAATAACTCTTATTTGGGAGATTCTCTAACCGACAACCATCACTATGAGCTATGTGATGATACAACGTCTCGTCCACGCTGTCAAAACTGTCATATACCTTGTCGGGGTATAGAACTCCTCAACTAAGTGGATCCACTAAGCTATGCTTAAAAACAAATAAGGAATCATCTAAAAAGTATGACCCTTTCTACCCATGTTGGCTACATGGTTTATGGGGGTTGTGAGTTGTTTGAACTTTCCCCAATATCGGTGCTCAACACTACTCTCAATAATATAACTCATGCTCATATGTTTTAAAAAAAAACATTTCCTCATCCTCAAACTTTGAGATTATTACTCAAAAAGCTCCCCTTAAAAGAGATAGTGCTCAAAACTCCTCATGAACTCATTTGGAAATCAAAGTTTCCTGTCATTTTAAATGTAAAAACATTTACTCTTGGGAATACTTAGTTTCCTTATATTCATTTTGAAAAAAAAAATGAAACTTGACTCTCCTTATCCTCATACTCATTTACTCAAGTCTTAAAACAAATTATAAATAATTGTAAAAGACTTTTCAAAATAGGGTTCATGCCGAATTATGGACGTGAACGACTCAATTCAAGGTTTTCATTAACCGTATATCGAACTCAACAACTCTAGAACTCAAGGACTCAATGATACTACTCATCTCAAGACTGCTCGACTCATAGGGTTCATGCGAAATTATGGGAATGATTGACTTAACTCAAGGACCTCCATGTATAACATATGGTAATCCATAATTATAAAATATAGTTTCAAAAAGGGTTAGGAACTCAATACTTAAGAACTTAGAACTCGGGGATACTACTCCTCTCAAATATACTCAATTTATGGATTTCATGCGGAATTATGGAAATGAACAACTAGACTCAAGGATCTCAATAAATATAGAACTCATGGGTAAAAATCTTCTCAATCTCATACTTACTTCCTCAAAACTTAGCTCAAATCGATAGTTGATCTCAAGGGATTCATAATTTAACTCAAAGACTTTCTTGAACTCTACTATTAACTCTTTCTTGAATTTGAATTATGAATTCAAGAGTTATGATTCATGATATGAAGGATCTCATGATGATTAAATGTAGTTTAGAGTAGTTAGAATCTGTAAGGAGTAAAGCTACACTTTAAAAGAACATAGACGGAGCAAACGATTGAAAAAAGGTGGGGGCAGACGACCTTGGCGCACTGCTTGCGTGGTGTGCCAGCCCCTGAACTTCAAAGAACTCTTTTTGGCACACTATTGGGCCTCCCCATCCCCTTTGGCTCATCTGGGGCGCGCCACCCCAGCCCCTCCCCAGAACATTCTGACGAATTTTCTTCTTCGATTTTTTGGCCCTAATTCACTTAGAATTGAATGGTTTCTTTCCAACTCACTTAGATTCGAATACCTAACATAAGTACACGAAAATCTACTAAAAAACAAACCTCAAGCTCCTAACATTTATCTCAAAAACTCATCAAACTCATAATAAACGATTTAAGAACGAAACTTCAAGAAAACTCATCAAGAACTCAAATTTCCTCAATCTTTATGGATAGATTCGAAAAAGAAACTCATTATTGGGATGTGGGTGAATGAACCCAACACTATGAAAACCTACATACCTCTTAAGGATCAAATCCTTGGTGAAATCCCTCGAAGAATCGCAAGAATCTTGAACGCTCTTCGTTTTCTCCTATTTTCTCTTCTTGAACTTCTCTCTAAAACCCTAAGTGTATTTAGGAATGTGAAAACTGACCCAAATCATTTTAGACCCCTAAAATATTACCAAAAACGTTTAAAGTTGATGGGGTAAGGAAAAGACCAAAATACCCCTCACAAATTCGGCTAAATTTCCTTAATTGGACAGGTTGACTTCAAACAGTCATAACTCTCTCATCCTAATCGAAATTTAGCAAACTCGGTGGAGTTAGAAAGAGGACTCAGATATCTTTCATTTGATATCTTATGGGTCTCCTAACTCATCATTTGCTAAAAGTTATGGTCGTTTGAAGTTGACCCAAAGCTTAAAAAAACTTACGAATGACTTGAATGAATTCTCTTTATTTCCTTTTTGGAACTCAAGGTGTTACATAAAATTTAAAATCCTCGGTAAAATCTTACTCATAACGAAGAATGGTTTGAGTCTTAGCTCAAAAATTTCTGAGGCGTTACATTATCTCCCCCTTAGGATCATTCGTCCTCGAATAACGGCTGGACTGGGTATGGAACAGAATTACTCTTACCATCTCCTCTGACTCATGATCTTGCCTACTGACACATGCTGGGCTGATCCATACCAAAAGTTGGGACTTTCTATAGCACCTAAATCAAGAATGATGTTGTTGTGAACATACTCGCGCTCTCTCTGAAGTTACCTTATCTGAAACAAAGGGAGAGGGAGTCTGGGCATGAAGTAAGAATAGGAATACCATGCCTGGGGTAATGTGACTGCTATCTGTTAAGCTTAGCAGCACTCCTCAACTACGCTCTTCTTTCCTTATTACCATACCTCATTGGTTTCAACTCATAGTTCCCACAAGGGTACTTGACTTCTCTTACCAAGGTCTGAATCTAACGGCACACTCTTACTATATTCAAGCTTAACCCAAATCCTAAGGTTTGGGTTCTATACTTCTCTCTAGGGAATCTCATCCCAAGAATATTACTTTTTACCACCATATTCAAGCGTAGTACTATAACAATTCCAAGGACTCCTACTAACCAGCTCTTTAAAAAGTTCTCATTCAGAATTTCCCGCATTACTACTTGGAACCAACTAAGGCTCTCATTTAACTATTTCTCATAGTAAAACCTCCTCTTGCTCCTCATTTATAACCTTAGATGGAATTATCACACCCTCATCATCACGATAAGATCATTAACCTTCTCCTTCTAACATTACTCCGCTACTAAAAAGATATTTGAAAAGATATCTCTCATACTCTTTTGAACTCATTACTATCTTATTCTCGACACTTGACTTGATTTCTCATCTTATCATCTCCCCCTTAGGTCTAAAGCTGACACTTGAAAGCTATGGACCTATTTCATCATCTCTGAACTGGTCTACATTCCCCTTTACTCTAACACTCGGGAAAAGTTTATCTCATGACTATCAAATTCTCCATGAGCAGGTACTGAGACCTCTTTCTAAGATGTTTCTCTTAACCTCAATTGGGACCTCGTCTAGTCGCATACCACCTCGAGAGTTCCTCTTATTACTCTACCTTCATTTCTCTCATGTATGGGTCATAGTACCACATTTTCATTACAAAGTAACACTTTAATTCCTCACCTATCTCAGGTCAAACCTACTAGATCAGATCTCATAACTAACACCAGCACCCTCATGTTGCCATCTTTTGATCACGACACTCATCTCAAATTCAAGCTTAGTGTCTAGTACTAAACCCAGATATCAATATGATTGCTCACACCTTATACTACTTGCGACTACCAGAAAAGTCAAGAAAAACTCACCCACTAAGATCTCATGACAAGAAGGAAATCTTTAGCTCTCCGTCTACCTACCTACAGATTACCTTCACCTTCCATTTCACAACTTAAATACTATTTACTCACTTACTGCGCATGACCTCTCAAATAGTTCTATCATCCTCTGAATACCATGGGGTTTTCCTTTCAAAAATCATAAGCCTAGCATGGGTCTATCATATCATGAATACTCTGCTCTCTTATTCAACACATGTATTTAGTCTCCTCTAATACGATGACACATCGACATCAACTCTATTCTGGTTAAAAGTATACTCTATCTCATCTTGACTAGTAACTATTCCTCTTCCATCTATCAAGAACTCTCTACAATATTATTATTCTTTATTCTACTCATAAAGGAACTCATCACTTATAACTGATTGGGTACATGATTTCAATAACATAATCTGCCCCTTCACTATCTCTCTTTTATAGATTTATATACCTCTGCATGCTTTTCTCTTGACTTAAGGGCACTCTTTACTACTATTGCTCATAATCTCGTAATTCATACTATCTTTTAGGGGGGAATTATTACCCAAGCTCTAAACACACTTTCTCATAAGGGTCTCACCTGAATAAGGCTTAGAGAAGAGAGTACATCTCGATTTCAGCTCAAACGCACGATTCATATGAATGTGAGCACATTCTTTCTAACTTAATAATTAACTCACTTGTAGGCTCCTCTCAAGCCCCTCTACAGTCTTATAACTTCCTCAAGGTTTTCGCTAAGAGCAACTCATCGATAAAGAACCAACTTTTTTTTCAACCACATTTAGTATGAGGGGTAGTCGAATGGATATGCGAACATACGAGTTAGAAAAGTCTCTATGACATAGTTTTATTGCACGATTAAGAGTATGAAAGAATGGAAAGTTTTCTTAAATGTCTGTAGTCTCTCGTTTATAGAAGTGGGGCCCTCACAACCATAAACAAGACACTACTGACACGGCTTCATAGACACCCTAGGAAACTTGAACTCTGTGCTCTGATACCAAGGTTGTCACCCCTCCCCCTCTCGAGTCTACACCCTACACGTAACTGGTACTCGAAAACCATTGTTGGTTCCCAAGCGAATCCTTGGCCTGGCTCATTACTCAGCGGAAGACTTACTCAAGCAAAATTAAAACTCATGATGCAAAAATAACTTCAAAAACTTAATTCAAACTCAACTCCAATAATCATTTGAAAATTATTTAACAAGTATTAGTTAAATACCTCATGAACTCAAAAACATTACATCAAACGTGGCATCTTCAAGAAAAGTATGATTGCATTGTATCTCCTCTCGTTTTAGATCCTCAATTTGAATTCTTAGTGCCTTTTTCAGTATCACAAAACTCATAATTGGATTGTTGAGCGTCAAACCTTTGCATATTATTGATTGCTTAAGTTTTGAGTATGCAAGAAAAACATATCAACATCTTGAATGTGTTTTATTTTTTTATCTACAACGCATGTTATCCCAGACATGATTCTCCATAAGCGCTCTCCATATTGCTCTACTAATTTCCTGCAAGAATCCATACTATCAAAGGAACAAAGATTGTTAAAATCATCATGAGAGGGTTTTGGAATAGGATAGCAACACAAGGTACAACTGAACCACAAACTACCACAAAATTTACAAGATAGAGATGGTGCACACAATTCTCCCTCGGGAATATATTGACATTGTTGCCAAAAGTGAGCTCTTTTGCAATAAGGACAACGTCTTACCACACATGAATAGTCATCATTCCCCACTATTTCTTGCGAAGAGTCCATCCCAAGAAGAGTATTAATTAGTAGAAAAAAATATATATGTATCAAAATAAATAAATAAATAAATAAAAAGATAAAAGTATAACCTAGAAGAATAGTTAATTTCTAAGTCCCCGACAGTGCCCCCAAAAACTGGTTGCTTCCAAATGCACACACAAGTATACGTGGTCGCGCAAGTAATATAGTGGCCCTAAAAGAGCCGGATTATCAAACCCAAAAGACTTGTCAATTAAATATTTACTAAATTATATTAGTCTAATTATTTATTTAAGAGAGCCAAAAGTGTTTGACTTTTATTTGTAAAGAAAAAAATGCATGAATTAATTAATAAGACTACTTACAGTGGTTGGAAAATTTCAGAGTTGCAGCATGCATAAGGTTTTATGTATAACATCTCATGCATGAATTAACTACGGCTCTCAAATTATTGATTTACATGGTTGATTGATCATGATCTCTCGACCTCTAATCGCCTACTCCAATTAGCTGTCTAACTACATCGTTGAGCGCGGATAGACAATCCTAATTGGCGCGCATTAAATTTCATCTTGTTTCTTAACCAAGCTTGGTATTCGTCCGGGTGTCAATCCTAAAAATGAATCTAATCAAGTGATATGCAAGAAAGATCAAGCTTTGTGTATTATTTGGTCTGTCTACCTCTTCATCTCCCGAGTCAAAGAATAGACAATATTTTTATTGCTATGGTGATCAAGCATGAAATACTAAAACAAGAATACAAAATTAATTTAAGCGATAACCAACATTAATTCAAAACAATTTGATGTTCAACAATTATCCGCAGCCCCATAACAAGTGTCTTTAGCTACTAATGTCTAAGAAAAGAAGGAGAAGAAAAAAACCCTAAAAAATATTGATAACATTTTCATACGAAGTACCTCCCCCTAATAATTATTGTCATAGGTTATTTATAGATATAGAAAACCATAAATAAAATAATTGAATTCAAAATAAATTGGGAAACCAAAACCAAAAGGAGTTGGTTTCCTAGTTGTACGCGTGAAACTGTTACCGACTCAACAATTTTGTGCATCTCTTCATCTGCTGCCACGTGATAGTGAGGTAGTGAACAGTCAATTGACTCCTTTGATTTCTGCCAAACGTTTGAATAAATATATAAATATTAATACAATATTCAATTTAATCTATTAAGTGCCCACTTGATTTTCTTCTATAATCTTCCATTTTTAATTCGTTTTAGCTCCAAACTTTTTCAATTTTACACAAATTTACTCCTACAAATAAAGTATACTATTTAGCACAATTCATCAAATTCAAGCTCAAAAAGGACAAATACAAATAATAAATATAAGGCAACTAATGATTAAAAATATATGTTTTTGGCCTCAAATCATATTTGACAAAATTTATTCTGTCATGTATTCGAGTCTTGTTTTATATATCTGTCTTCTATCATGCATCTTAATAGTATCATATATATTTGTTATATTATTTTCGTATTTATCTGAGGTAAATGTTTTTGGATATAACATATGAAACTGATACTTGATACATATAAAAGATACATGAAATAATATTAGATCATATAAATAGATACATGTAATTAATACTAGATACATATAACAAATACATGAAATTAATACTAGATACTTCTATGATACATATGAATGTATTTGTATGATACTCATGTATCTAAATGTTTAGAGATATATTATATATTGATAATAGATACATCAAATTAATTAATTTATTATTTTAAGAGTAATAAAGTAAAATTAATCAAATTACATGACCAAAATATACATGTTTTTGTCTTTTATTAATAATATTAATGAATTTATTATTTTAAAAAATAATAAAATGAAATTAATTAAACATAGATACACTCCTTGATTTCTGCCTTATATTAAGGGATTTAATTAATTTAAATTTTCAGAATTAGTTGTCCATGTATTTTGAAAATCCTCAATTACTCCTCTAATTGAGAAAATCAGTTACAATCAATTAATTTAAACAAATAAATATGTATCTCAGTTTTAAAATTTGGAAGATACATGTATCTCACAAATTTAGACTCATGTATCCTACACACGAAATATACTAGAGGAAGTAATATTTGAAAGTATCGATAATCTTAGTAATTAGGACATAAACTAGTGAAATTTATGTAGTTTGCCCTTAAATTTTTATAAGAAACAATATTTATGAAACAAATTTGTCAAATGAAATGAAGACGTTTAATTTTTTTTTCTTCATATTCTTACAAAAGTTTTGTTATATTTATATATATACACACACTTTGTAATACCCTAAAAATTTCTAACCTAAAGTCTAAATCGTATTTTGTATGTGTATAAGATTCCTTGTTGTTCAAGAATGTTAAGGTTCATTCCTAAGTATAGAAAGTGTATTGGAAGTGGTTTAGGGACATTAGAGACTTATAACACTAAGTTGAGTTTAAAGCCTTTCCTATTCACTGAGTTTTTCCATGAAATCGTGCAAGAGTTAACTTCAAACAATTATATTTTTTAGAATATGAAGTGTTAGGTGTCCCATGACCTATTAAATTAAAGGTATACGAGTCTTCTTTTCAATACCACCAATCTTTTGTAAATTCAAGTCCAGAGTATTAAATTATGAACGTTTTACTAGAGCTGTTTCAAAATGAGAATTTTGTTCCAAGTTTCACGAACTGGAAAGTATCGTCTGTGAAAGCATTTACGAATCGTGGTTCCTGCTCGTGGAATCGAACACGCTTGAAATCCTTCCGTAAATTTCATGGAAGCAATCCACGGGCCATAGAAGGTCTATAGGTCATGTATACAATCCGTATATCACTGTATTTCAGACATATATTAGTTTTTTCAGATTTTATAAAAACTTTATTTTGAATTTCTTTTATCACTTTTCACTCTTTGGTCAACGCCAATAGCTCCCAAATGCTTTCTTCAACTCTACCAAGTCTTGGTAAGTATTTTTCATACTTTTACAATGTAAATCTTAGAATTTCTATAACATTTTTAACAACAAATTCTCTTCCTATCTTTGGTGAAAACAAGAACTTAATTTTAAGGTTCAATACTTAATATATACACCCGATTATACTCTATTTGTATATATTGATATATTCATATGATTGTTTTATTAAAAAAAATTTAGTGCAAATTACAGAAATCACATATTTTAAGGCAAAATTACAATATATCCCTTAAAAGTTTATAATTACAGAAATCCCTCAAATGGATACAATAATATAAGCGCTGATACATTAATCTGATGCGCGAGATACATTGATCGTTAAGTAAGATACATCACATTTTATACATGATACACTAATCTGATGCTCGAGATACACTAATCTGATGAGCGAAAATGAGAGATTTTGGAGATTTGTAAAACTTATAGGGGATAATGGTAATAAGTAAACTAAAAGGTGGGATTTCTGTAATTTTTTCTTTTTTGATCAATAATACATTTACGTAAGAACCCTTAAAAATAAGTTATTTATGCAAGACAGTCATTTAGTTAAGGGTCAGAAAAGTCCGTGACATGAGCTTCTAGAATACCACACCGTATTTGAACGTGCGCCCGAAGTCTTTGACCATAGCGAGCACATCCATTACCTCAACTTTTTCAATTACATTAAAATAATAAGGAATCCCCTTTTGGCATTGGTATAATAAGAAGAGTATATAATCCGTAATTTAAATGATTCATCTAATTATATTTTAATATTAATTTATATAAGATGTTATAATTTATCAAAACTAATTATTTCTTCTAAGTCCATATTATGTGAATTATTGAAGTTTAACACACTCATAAAGAAAAATATTTTAAAACATAAATTAAAAATTACTTTCTATTATTATTCTTTCAATTTTTAAACTATTATATTAGAAAATATAAAGTAGTGAAAAATCAAATATATAAAAAAGAAGTTCTAACAATTCTCTTGAACTTTAAATAATTTATTTATTTTAAATTATGAAAGAAATCTGAACAACTTAGTTAATACTTTCTCTGTTTTTTTAAAGTTGTCATAATTGTCTTTTTAGAGTTAAATAATATGAACTTCGATATCATATTGATACGAAAGAAATTCCAATAATTTATAATACTATATTTTTTATATAATTCTTTTTATTATTTTAATTTTAATTTTAAATTATCAAATAAATATAATTTAGTTTAATTTTAAAAATTAATTGTATTGACTCTTAAAATACAAGATGACAATTAAAAAATAACGGACAAGGTATGAATTAGAGGGAGTCAAAGAATATCATATGAATTTGAAATAGAAAAATCAGTCCCACTCCCAATCTTCTCTCGCAAGGAAAAAGAGAGGGGACATATTTAATTGTTAATACCTCAAAAGTCTCACCGTATAAAAGCCTAGTAGACGAACAAGTTATGTATGCTGCTCGAGAAACTAAAATCGAGTCTCCCCAACTCAGAAAGATTCTCCAATCAACATTTTAAACCATATTTTATAAGAAAAGTTTAGCATATCAGGATTTGTGCATCAAGCATGTTGCGGTCGTCACCTTCCGCCATGAACAACCTTGAAAAGCCAGAGATTGCGTCGATACAATTGCGGAGTTTGAAGGTAATTTCCGCCCTTGGCCGCGGAGCTAAAGGAGTGGTGTTTTTGGTTCAGAGGGAAGACGGTGAGTTGCTTGCTCTCAAAACTATTTTGAGAGCTTCAATTGAGAAGAACAAAGGCAATACCAACAGCGAATACAGAAGAATTTACCTCGAGCGTGACGTACTCAATTCATTTCAGCATCCGCTTCTGCCTAAACTCAAAGGAGTTGTATCGACGGATAAGATTGTTGGATATGCCATTGATTACTGTCCTGGTGGTGATCTCAATTCTCTCCGGAAAAAACAAACTGAAAAGATGTTCTCAGACGATACTATAAGGTAATCAATCACTCATTCTGTATATCTGCACATTGCAATACTGTTATTCTAATTGTGAATTTTTTTTCTTGAACAATAGATTAAACTGTTGTTTTGTTCATCAGATTCTACGCGGCGGAGTTAGTGCTGGCATTGGAGCATCTACATGGATCAGGGATTGTATACAGAGATTTAAAGCCAGAAAACGTGATGATTCAAGAGAACGGCCATATAATGCTAATCGATTTCGATCTCTCTACAAAACTTCCACTTAAATCTACTCCAGAAGCCCCGCAAATTGAAACAGCTAAACAATCGGTACAAACCGCGTCGAAGAGCAAAAAGAAGAACACGTTCTCTCGCTTCAACAAATTTCGCAACTCGGAAATCTCTCCAGACGATTCAATTCACTCAGCTCGACTCGCTCCTCTCGAATTCGATCCGATCGAGAAATCAAATTCATTCGTCGGAACCGAGGAGTATTTGTCGCCGGAGATCATCTTAGGTAACGGCCATGATTTCTCAGTCGACTGGTGGTGTTTAGGAGTTGTATTGTACGAGATGTTGTACGGAACGACGCCGTTTAGGGGCTCAAATCGAAAGGAAACATATTATCGTATACTTTCGAAGGCGCCAGATTTAGTAGGTGAGGCGACGCCATTAAGAGACTTGATAAACAAGTTACTCGAAAAGGATCCGAAGCAGAGGATCTCTGTGCATGAAATCAAAGGTCACGATTTCTTCAAATCCGTAGACTGGGATTTGATTGTGCAACTTCCAAGGCCACCGTTTATTCCAGCGCCATTGGATGAGGACTTGAGTATTTTAAAAGGGAATAAGGAAATTGATGTGGAGTTATTTGTACAGGGAGTGTTCAAAGTTGAAGAGGAGGAACATGATGAACACTGCAAAATTAATTCACAAGCTAACCATGGTGATGAAATTAATGTCAACCAAGTTGATAATTTTTTGATCTTTTGATTAATATTCTTACCTTGAGTACAGATGCAACTGCAGTATGTTGCAGCCCTTTATCATGTAACACAATTCTTGATTCCATTTTGAACCCTAATAATTATAAGAATTAACTATTCATTGTACAAAAAATTTACTAAATATAGATTTTAGTGAATATTGACTTTTAAATCAAGTGATTTGGGTGAGAAGGTCAAATTGGTATTTGGATGATTTGAGAGATGTTCAATGTTTATTAAAAATAAAAATTCTATTACGATTCACGGCAAAGGCTTTTATTTGTATATATTAAATTTAAAGAATCCAAATTTAAGTCGAAATAAGCAGTTGATTATGATATTATATGATATAGCTTCATGCCTCATGCTTCCTTGCATGTGAAGATTTAATATTCTCCAATTCCTATATTTGGTTGAAAATTGAAATGATCGAAATACTATAGCTCGTCTGCCTTACTACTTCTTCTTGCTTCACTTGGAATTCTTTAATTTTCATTCACATAGTCGTCTTATTAGTTTAATACTAATTTCTTTAAATAACTTCATATACTAATTCAATAATTATGTCGGTTCTTTATGGAAGAAGACTGTAATTTTTTTTGTACAAATAATGAAATAATTACCAAAAGTCCGAAACCTGTCTTTAGATTTGATCTGTAATATATATGTACATATAATTTTCTCTTTAATATATAATATTATACTTACCTTTTTTATTCAACTTATTATTATAGTAGTATTTTAATTTATTACAGTAACTTTTTTTTTTGAAATAAAACAGAGCAAGTGATTGAAATTTGAATCGGTTGTTGCCGCCTGTCCATACCACTGTTTTGCCAGCGGAAAACGAAGAATTCGAAACTAAAGCTAATCTTTCTGCTTCTTCATTCAATAATATCTAAAGTGAGTGATTTTTTATTAAGAAGGATTGTGAAAACACAAACAATCTAAACATTTATAAATCCTATCAATTATTCAGGATTGTAGAACTATATGATTTTCACATAAATTTATTACTGTAATAATTCAGGCAAGAATACATATCCGCATCAATTATAATGTTTTTTTTTCGAGAATCTTAACTTGAATTGAGCGGAAGTCTTTTTCTTTGTTATTCTTCTGAAGTTGTTTCTCTCTCTTGCCTTATATTTTATAAATAACTTTGATGGATAAGACTATATCTTTATGGGAGAGAGGACCCTTTTAATAAGGGAGTTTTTTTCCCCACATTATTCCCACTTTCCATACATGTTTAGGATTTAACTTTATTAATTATCAAACCAAAATATAATTACGTGGGCCATAGAAATTTACATTCTCCCACTTGGCGCATGACCTTTAACTTAATGGTTTAATATGCATATTAATCGTCATGTGCACAATTAATGTTAAATCCAACATCATTCGTCGTCATTAAGTAAATCAACTAATATGAGTCATGGTGGTTGTACATAGGGATGGCAATGGGGCGGGGCCGATGCGGGGCAGGGTGGGTTTAAGGCTATGCGGGGAGGGTTTAAGGTTGTGCGGGGTGGGTTGAAGTGGGTTTTTTCAAAATTAATGTGGGGCGGGTCGGGTTGCGGGTATATGTGATTTCAAGTGGGTTCAAACTTAATTTTAACTTCTTACAAGTTATAAGAGTGATAGAGCATTATTTATTAAAATAATTTATTTACGTAAATTGTTTTCGAATGGCAAAGAAACTAGGAAGAAGAAAAAAATATCTCACTATATGCATTTAATATTTTG
Organism: Solanum acaule; assembly: GCA_036250505.1. Lineage (NCBI taxonomy): Eukaryota > Viridiplantae > Streptophyta > Magnoliopsida > Solanales > Solanaceae > Solanum > Solanum acaule. Next base: position 51,283 of record JAJOOR010001665.1, read on the forward strand.
TTATTACATCAAATGTAACCAATTCAAATCTACCAAAAAAAATGTTGCTTACATATTGTCACGACCCAGACCGTAGTGATTGGCACCACGCTAACCCTCCGGTGGAAGAACCATTACTACAACCCAAACTAACAAAATTTATGAAAACTAAGGCATTTAAAGATACAGAAGCAAGTTTAAATGACAATAAAAATGGAGTCCCCATAAACTCCAACGTTTTAACAAACAACTTACCAAACTAATGCGGAAGAACAATCCTTAGAACCTAAAAGTCATTGTACCAAAACTCTACTAACGACAAGTCTAAGAACAAGGGGTACAACCTCGAAACTAAACAAACACCTTAAACAAATAGTCTGAGTCTGAAAATAATGGACTTAACCAAGAGAGATCCATGGTAGCTTGAAAGAACTGGTTCACCATTGAATTCGGTCACGATCAATAGTCACTTAGTTGAGGTCTATCAATAGCCGCTTGAAGATGCCCTATACTCAACAAAGAACAAGCAAATGTAGTATCAGTACACAACCACAGTGTACTGGTAGGATCACGCGGCTATCCCAATAAGTGAAACACATGCAAGTAACCACAACATTATAAAACAGGCATATACAGAACATATACAATATTAATCATCTTTTCAGGATCAATGTAGCCTTCCACGTTCTCAATAATACCCATTAGTTATCAATTTAAAGCAACAAACAGTCTTCCAATAACAATCATAATTAGATATGAATGTAATCATCACAAGTAGATACACAACACAATTCAATGGTCCTCTCACAGAACCCAATTAATGGTCCTCTCATGGAACCCACACCCAAACTGTTAGCATACCGAAACGTGGTACCCGATCCAATGTTTATGTCGGAATGTGGCAACCGATCCCATGTTTATGCCGGAACGTGGCAACCGATCCAAGTTAGTGTGTCGGAACGCAACACCCGGTTCATTCAACAAACCATAATCACAATCACAATGTATATTCTCACAATCATACAACAAGAGGTGATTCATGGTATACAATAATTCAATTATCCTCATTTACGATTAGGGTGATAAATAATGCAACATTCGCATACATACATGCATTATAATGAGCAATTACAAACATATATCACACCAACATGAAATCACAACCATCACCTTGAATCCAAGCTTGAATCCCCTAAGGCACTTGAATCTTCCTTTTCAGATTCTTCTCGCTTGTTCGCGATCTAAAAATATACAATTAACTCAAGGATCAACAATCAAATGTCTAATTATCTGGATTATAACAAACTCAATAACCCTAGACCAACCCAAGATCCTAATATCATATTTAGGGCTTTTTCCACCATTAGTTTCAGATAAAAACCCTTCCCCCACAATAATTACCTATGAATTTACATTCTACGGATCAAAAAACAGATTCGGGGAGGGAAAACCTTACCTTTAGCCTCAAGAATGGTGGAAAACTATCAAGAAAGCACCTGGGGTCGTTCCTTAGCTCTCAAAGTCGAAAAGTGTAGAATAAAATATTTTTGGGGTTTTATTTTTGACTTAAGTCGCGTCTGTCCCGTTACGGTAGGATCCATCCCGCTACAGCGGACCCGCCTTGGCGGCAGAAATCCCGCCCCAGCGGCTTGCATGAAACCATTGAGCTATTTTAATAATTCCAAGACCCCGTTTCACAACACACCTTCGACCAATGACACTCAGAAACTACCCGTTCATGCTAAGATCATTCTCGAGAGTTCTACTCACCCGAATTCAATTTTGTAAAGTCATATGGGTTCCTTAACGTCTTAGTTATCTATTCATTTAATCAAAATCATAATTAAATCACCCATTTGTTACCTGATTTCCCTAGACTCACATGACTCTGATTTCGTCCAAATCTGGGCTAGGCTAGGAAATCTCAAGTTACTACTCAAAAGTTTTCTGGCCCCAATTCTTTCCCCATTGGCTTTTCTATAACGAAGGGAACATGTCGTTACAATAGATACCAATTTACTCATCACTCGTCCCCGAGTGACAAACTAGGAGAAAGGGGCTAAAGCAAGAATAGAGTAGTATCTGAATCATCGAATAACTAGGATACTTGTCCCACATACTTTTTCTGTCGACTCTGGGCTGCTAGAAGCGTAGATTGGATACTTCTCACCTTACCCTGAACATCTTTCACCAAATCAACTCTCAAAGGTTTCACATCTTCAACCTCAAACCAGCCAATTGAACACCTACACATCCTCTCATACAATGCCTCAATGAAGTCATCTCAATACTCGAGTGATAAATATTGTTGTATGTAAACTTAACTACAATAAAGACGATTCCCAACAACCACCAAAGTTGATCGTACACACGTCTACAATATGTTATCAAGGACCTTGACACAATCATCCGGACGAATCCTTTAGCACTAAAGCATGATAAAATTCCAAGTCAATACTCGCTACAAATAGAAGTGAACCTGAATCAACCAACACACACTCATAATACCAAAACAATCATAGTTCTTAACAATATCTCCATCCCACAACATAAATTCCCATGAGCTTAAATTATAACAAATTTGATCTTTAGAAATCAAATACTCATCGAGGGATATGTTCAAGCATACAACCCTCTAACAACACTATCGAAATGCTAGATTTAGCAATTGTGATTGTAGATTATCATTCAGAACAGTAGAATTGGACCCAATGATCCCCCACATTGAACCATACATAATTGATACATGACCTCGACAACAAAATGAAATATTAGATTGTCGGATAACCATAAATATGCATGGTAGCTCTTCTATACATTCTCATAAGCAATGTGGTACATGTAGAACCACTAAAATACTTTAACAACTCCAAGACAACACAAATTATGTCATTCGAAATAACCAAATCTTCTCAATCTTCCCACTCAACTAGAGAACATTGCATGATTTGGTACCCCTGATCCACAACTAGGGATCCACCAACAACAGTGAAAACACACGAGAGCATAGCTAGTGAATCATACTCACAATACTAATAACCATCATAAACACTCCGGCCATTTACCTTATTATAAACCAACACTTTTAAATGAAACCTTCCTTATGTACTTTAACAATCAAAAGTAATAAACTTTACGACTCAAACCAGGTGTAAGTCCTTTCACATGCTCAATACCGGATACAATTTATCATTCTTCACCTTGCCAATTCATACCTTGACAAAATATATTACCACGAATGTAGACTTACAATGAAAAACCTGAATTGTAAATTCAATTGTATAACACAATCCCCTTATATATCAACATTAGCTCGTACCTTGAAGATTCTTATGAATTCATAGATCTTCGCTTATCATTGATCGCATCTCCATCGTTCTTACAATATCCTTCGCTAAAAATTCAATCGTACTCATTACTAAACTCAAAAACAAAAACAAGCACTTATCATCACGCTCAAACTAATGTCTGCACAATCCTTTCTCAAGTCTTTTTCAATAGTTTTTAACCCATCTGATGGACCCATAAAACTTTTACCATAGCCACAACAAAACAATGAAATCACGCGTCTCTGAACCCAATTATCTACCCCTGGAGATACCTCTTTAGCCTTAAGAATCCAATAAAAATATTCTTGCTCTCGCCTCTCTCTAAAAAATGTACTATATTCTACTATATTTTCCTTCATTAGAACTCTAGCTCTTCAACATTCTATTTGAGTGGTGTCCTACCATCTCTTATAATTTTTCATACACCCACGTTACTCATCAAGTATTAGAAAACCACAACCTTAGATACTCGCAAGTCGTAATTACAGTACAAATTCCGCTTAACCAACAATATCATTATATATTTGCATCCCGTCACAATCCACCACGAACTCTTATTACCATTATGCTCCGTTAGCCCTGGCTATAACTACAAAGTCAACCTTTTCATCAACACGACACCTCAAACTTATGTATACTCATCAAATTCAAAGGATTAACCCAATTTTTTTTATACGCACATTTGTGCTAAATACTTCAATTTCCTTCACCCAGGTATACTCAATGGAACTTTCTTTATCCATAAGCTTGTCATTCCGGTATCAATCCACCCCTTTATGGCTTAAGATAAAATCATCAGTCCTCATACTACCATCCTTCTTCTTAACACACAAGATAGGAGCACTCCACGGGGAAGCGCTAGGATGGATGAAACCTTTATCAAGAATCCCTTGGATTCGAGCCTTAAGCTCTCTTAATTCTGCCAGAGCCATACAATACGGAGGGATGGAAATGGGGTGAATGTGTGTTTCCAAGTCAATGCAGCAATCTAAATCTCTATCCGGATGCATACCAGACGAATCAGTAGGAAACATTTCTCTAAATTCTGACACCACAGGAAATAAACTCAATAGAGGGAGACTCAACCCCAACATCTCGAATATGAGCCAATTACGCCAAACAATCCTGCCCCACCAGTTTTCTAGCTCGAATGGAGGATAGGATCTTATCTAGCTTAGGCTTGTACACCCCTTCCCACTCTAATCTTTCCCTACTGGGGATCTCTAGAGTTATCGACTTAGTATTACAATTAAGCCCGGTATAATAGGGGGACAACCAAGTCATGCCTAAGATTATATCAAGTCAATTATATCCAGCATAACCAAATTAGCCCAAATCTGAAAATCCATAAACACAACAGGACAACACAATATACATGGGTGACTATGACTGACTCTTCAACTGGGGTATAAACATGGATGGGGGCATCAAGTATATCACAAACCACATCAAATCCCAAGGCAATTGAACTAACATGAACAAATAAGTAGAACCCATATCACACAAAATAATAGTCATTCGGGCACATACAAAAGTAGCACCAGTGACCACTGCATCACACCCTCAAACTCGGTCTTACTCGGAAAAACATAAAACTGAGCCCTATCCTCTTGACGAGCAACCTCTTTGCCTGGTTGCACTACTCTTCTACCTCCACAGCCTCGCTGATTTCCTCCTCATATGCCAGGTTCTCCACAATTTTAACACACCTTATAACTTATATTTGATTGCTGAACACTGAATTAGATAGTGGGGGTTAGTTCGGGTATGATTCGGGATCCATAATTGTGACTAGGGGAAAATAGGGGAGACAGGGCTGAGATTATGTCTTGCCCTATCCCGCTCTGGCAAGAGAAATCCCGCACCGGCGGTCTCACGTTGGCAAGGTTATCCCGCCCCAGCGGCTCCGATGAAAACAAAACCCCTGCCAACAATTTATGGGGTTCCTCTCTTTTTTATATTTCCCCTAGATTTCCCAGCTATAACTAGGCATTTAAGAAAATCCTTTTAGTTAGGACAATCATTGTCTACCGCCCGATCAACCCAACAAAGTACGCACTTTAGAATCATTTTACATCGTTTCAACACTACCACACACATATCCCCAGGATACACCCAGACTCTCACACGGTTATCAGTTGGTCACAACGCATGTCCAGATTTCTCACTTATGAACCACATCATAATTTATCTAAACCCTGTACCTAATATCGTGATGACTTTCTTTTCAGCACAAGTTTCACGACACTCAAGCAGTTACAACTTGCAGACAAGTCCAAATTCTTTAATTAGTTTGTTCCATAGACGATCATTACTGATCATCTATGTCTTATACGACCCCTAAGGCCAGATACCAATTGGAACCTTCTCAGTTCCAATTAACTTGTTTTTGTCCCTTCAACCGGAAACTACGACGTCTAGTTCACTTCATTGAGATACCAATTGGAATCGGGAGATACCAATTGAACTCAACTCATACCACAAGCGACAATAGTAGCTAGCGAGCCCCACAAAACTACTACTTTCAATCACCCAATTCTTAACCGCCTCAATCTTTAATTGATGGTAACATGACCTTAAATCAATCTTAGAGATAACCAATGAACCTTGCAATTGGTCAAAAAGGTCATCTATCCCAGGCAATGGATACTTGTTCTGAATGGTGACCCTATTCAACTGTTGGTAGTGTATACACATCCTCTCTTGTTAGTGGTGGTGTTACCACTTTTTGTTGCTCTAGTTCGGACCATAGAGTGAAAGAGGAAAGATATCAATTTGTATCACCTAGATACCAATTGGATTCAAGTCATTACACGAAGGGGATTCAAGTCATAACACGAAGGAGTGGAAATAAGTGAGTATTTCCTAAAGTCCTATAGCCTCTCGAAGAAAAGTACGTACGTCATCGTACCGTTCCGCAAGACTCTACTAGACTCGTTTTGGTACAATGAGATCAACGAACCTAGATTTATGATACCAACTTTGTCACGACCCAGACCGTCGTGATTGACACCCACGCTAACCCTCCGGTGGAAGAACCATTACTACAACCCAAACTAACAAATTTTATAAAAACTAAGGCATTTACAGATACAGAAGCAGGTTTAAATGACAATAAAAATGGAGTCCCCATAAACTCCAACGTTTTAACAAACAACTTACCAAACTAATGCGGAAAAACAACCCCTAGAACCTGAAAGTCATTGTACCAAAACTCTACTAACGACAAGTCTAAGAACAAAGGGTACAACCCCGAAACTAAACAAACACCTTAAACGAATAGTTTGAGTCCGAAAAGAATAGACTTAAACAAGAGAGATCCATGGCAGCCTGAAAGAACTGGCTCACCCTTGAATCTGGTCACGATCAATAGTCACTTAGCTGAGGTCTATCCATAGCCGCCTGAAGATACCCTGTACTCAACAAAGAACAAGCAAGTGCAGTATCAGTGCACAACCATAGTGTACTGGTAGGATCACGCGGCTATCTCAATAAGTGAAACACATGTAAGTAACCACAACATTATAAAACATGCATAAATCGAACATATACAATAATAGTCATCTTTTCAGGATCAATGTAACCTCCCACGTTCTCAATAATACCCATTGGTTATCAATTTAGAGCAACATATAGTGTTCCAATATCAATCATCATTAGATATGAACGTAATCATCACAAGTAGATACACAACACAATTCAATGATCCTCTCATGGAACCCAATTCAATGGTCCTCTCATGGAAGCCACACCCAAACGGTTAGCATATCGGAACGTGGTACTCAATCCAATGTTTATGCCAGAACGTGGCAACCGATCTCATGTTTATGCCGGAATGTGGCAACCGATCCCATGGTTATGCCGGAACATGGCAACCGATCTAAGTTAATGTGTAGGAATGTAAAACCCGATCCATTCAACAAACCACAATCACAATCACAATGTATATTCTCACAATCATACAACAAGAGGTGATTCATGGCATACAATAATTCAATTATCCTCATTTACGATTAGGGTGATAAATAATGCAACATTCGCATACATACATGCATTATAATGAGTAATTACAAACATATATCACACCAACATGAAATCATAACCATCACCTACCTCGAATCCAAACTTGAATCCCATAAGGCACTTGAATCTTCCTTTTCGGATTCTTCTCGCTTGTTCGTGGTCTAAAAATATACAATTAACACAAGGAGCAACAATCAAAGGTCTAATTATCTGGATTATAACAAGCCCAATAACCCTAGACCAACTCAATATACTAATACCATATTTAGGGATTTTTCCACCATTAGTTTCAGATAAAAACCATTCCCTCACAATAATTACCTACGAATTTACATTCTACGAATCAAAAAACGGATTTGGGGAGGGAAAACCTTACCTTTAGCTTCAAGGATGATGGAAAACTGTCAAGAAAGCACCTGGGGTCGTTCCTTAGCTCTCAAAGTCAAAAAGTGTTGAATAAAATATTTTTGGGATTTTATTTTCGACTTAAGTCGCGTCTATCCCGCTACGGCAGGACCCATCCCACTACAGCGTCAGAAATCCCTCCCTAGCGACATAGAACCAGTGAGCTATTTTAATAATTCCAAGACCCCGTTTAACAACACACCTTCGACCAACGACACTCAAAAACTACCCGTTCACGCTAAGATCATATTCGGGAGTTCTACTTGCCTGAATTCAATTATGTAAAGTCGTACAGGTTCCTTAACGTTTTAGCTATATATTCATGTAATCAAAATCATAATTAATCACCCAGTTGTTACCAGATTTCCCTAGACTCACATGACTCGAATTTCTTCAAAATCTAGGCTAGGCTAGGAAATCCCATGTTACCACTCAAAAGTTTTCTGGCCCCAATTCTTTCCCCATTGGCTTTTCTATAACGACGGGAACAGGTCGTTACACATATCTAAAAGAGTTATAAAACATTGTAATGTTAAAATAATGTTATAACATGTTAATTTTAGCGATTAACAGCTAATAAAATTTTAATTTCTTAAGTTGAAAACTTACTGAGCCTATTATTTGAAATACTTTTTACAAAATATGTGGGATGGGGCGAGGTGGGGTGGGTTTTTGCGGGGTGGGACGGGGGGTTGAAAACAACAAAATATGTTATGTGAGGCAGAGCGGGGCGGGTTGAGATCTTAGCGGGTTTAACCGGGTTTGCTCTGCAACCGCCCCACCCCATTGTCATCCCTAGTTGTACACCACTTTATTTGGCATAGTCTCATCCATGCACTACAATATTAGTCTATTACCTAACACAAACTTTTAAATACATAATGGGTCCACAATAATGCTTAGAATGCGTTATCTAAGACAAAACCTACCATCGTAATTCTCAACATAACGTATACAAGAGAAAACATGTAATAACAGAAACATATTAAAGTGTCAATTGCATAAACATAATAAAATCTTTACAGAAAGTCATTCATTGTTATCAATAAGACCCATTCTTTCAACATGTTCAACAAATGTTTTGGGCGGTAATCCTTTCGTCAAAGGATCAACAATCATAAGCTTGGGGCTAATATGTTCAATTGTCACTTTATGTTTCTGGACTTCTTCTTTAACCAAAGAGTATTTAAATTACATATGCTTGACACCCTTTGAATACTTATCATTTTTAGAGAAGAAGATTGCTGCAGTATTATCACAATAAATTTTCAGTGGCTTGGAAATACTGTCGACTAGTCCAAGTCCTGAAATAACGTTTTGCAGCCAATTAGCCTAAATTGTGGCCTCAAAGCATGCCACAAACTCAGCTTCCATAGTGGATGCAACTATAACAGACTGCTTCAGACTCTTCCATGATATTGCTCTTCCAACTAACAGGAAAAAATATCCAAATGTGGATTTTCTTGTATCCACACAACCAGCATAATCTGAATCTGAATATCCAATCACATCAAGATGATCAGATCTTCTATAAGTGAGCATATGATCTTTAGTTCCTTGCAAGTATCGTAACATTTTCTTCGCAGCTTTCCAGTGATCCATTCCTGGATTACTTTGATATCGGCCCAGCATTCCAACAGCGAAACTGCATTCCAACAGCGAAACTAATGTCTGTTCTAGCACATATTTGGGCATACATTAGACTCCCAACTATTGATGCATAAAGAGTATCATTCATTTGCTTACGTTTCAATTCATTATTTGGACATTGATTGAGACTAAATTTAACTCCTTTCTGAATTGGAACGGGACTTGATGAGCATTTTTCCATTCTAAATCTTTTTAACACTTTATTAATAGAGGTTTTCTGAGACAAACCCAATAATTCTTGTGATCTATTTCGAAATATTTCTATCCCAATTACATAGGATTCCTCTCCCATATCTTTTATTTCAGAATTGTTAGAGAGATATCACTTGGTATTGTGCAACAAACCAAGATCATTAGTAGCAAGCAAGATGTCACGTACAGGACTAACCTAATAAACTTACTCCCACTGACCTTCAGATATATACACCGATCAACAATGCTTTTCTTAAATCCAAAGGTGACAATAGTTTCATTAAACTTAAGGTACCATTGTCGGAAAGTTTCTTTCAGTCCGTATATTGACTTCTTAAGTTTACACACCATGTGTTCCTTTCCGGAAACCCCTCAGGTTGATTCATATAAACTTCCTCCTCTAAAGTCCCATTTAGAAAGGCTGTTAAAAACATCCATTTGATGTAACTCTAAGTCTTAATGAGATACTAAAGCCATTATAATTCTGAGTGAATCTTTTCTAGAGACGGGTGAAAATGTCTCTTTATAGTTGATGCCATCTTTTTGAGTGAAATCTTTTGCAACAAGTCTGGCCTTGTGACGTTCGATGTTGCCAGTTGAGTCATGTTGGTCTTAAAGATCCATTTACACCCAACTCTTTTGCAACCTTCTGGTAATTCAACAAGGTCCCATACTTCATTTTGTTCCATAGATTTCAACTCATCTTTCATAGCATTTATCCATTCATCAGAATTCTTACTTTCAATAGCTAGTGAAAATGAAACTGGATCGTTATCAATTTCCAAATCAATTTCTGACTCGTGTAAATATACCAAATATTCATAAGAAATAGCATATCTCTTTTGTCTTTGAGATTTTCTTAATGCTAATACTTGTGGTACATCTACTGTAGGTTCATTAATTATCGCTTCATTGAGATTAACAGGAGCATCGATTTGTTGTTCTTATTTATTTTTAGGTTGTACAACAGCTTCAGGAACAATAACTTTAAAAGCAATAAAGGTAGAGGAACTCTCACCCTAACTTCTTTAATTTCACTTTACGTGGTTCTTCACTTCTACTAACTTCACCATTCTCAATGAACCTATCATTTCCAGTTTCAACTATTCTTTTACTTTGATTAGGACAGTAAAATCTATACCCTTTTGATTTTTCTGGATAACCAATGAAGAAACCACTGATTGTTCTTGAATCCAGTTTCTTTTCTTGTGGGTTATAAACTCTAACTTCTGTCAGGCAACCCCAAATGTGCAGGTGCCTTAAACTAGGTTTCCTACTGGTCCACAGTTCAAAATGAGTCTTTGAAACTGTTTTACTAGGAACCCTATTAAGTAAGTAAACGACAGTCCTTAAAGCATACATCCACAATGAAAGAGATAAAGATTAATTACTTAACATACTCCTAACCATGTCCATTAATGTACGATTACGCCTTTCTGCTACACCATTTTGTTGTGGTGTTTCAGGCATTGTGTATTGAACACATATGCCATGCTTTTCGAGGAATTTAGCAAATGGACTTGGGTGTTGTCCATTTTCATCATATCTTCCATAATATTCACCACCTCTATCTGACCTAATTATTTTCACCTTTAGATCTAGTTGTCTTTCAACCTCAGTAATAAAGACCTCTAAGGCATTTATCGCTTGAGATTTTTCATGCAACAAATAGACATATTCATAACGTGAAAAATCATCAATAAAAGTGATAAACTATTTTTCTTTACCGAAAGATATGATATCAAAAGTAACACATATATCAGTGTGTATAATTTCAAGAAGTTGTGTGCTTCTTGTGGCTTCTTTCTTTGTATGTTTTGTTTGTTTTTCTTTAATATAGTCCACACAAAATGTTAAGGTCTGTAAAATCCAAATTTGAAAGAATTTCATTCGTAACCAATCTTTCTAGTCTCTCTTTGGAAATGTGACCTATAAAGTTGATGGAGTGGATTCCTTGATTCTTCAACCTTATTTCCTCCTAAACCAACATTCCGTGCAATTCATGTATCTTTCATGGTGTTGTAGTTCATTTGGAAAGGACCATACTCATATGGTAATGAGTTGATGATGAATTGTACAAGAAAATTTTATTTTACTTCCATTCCCAATGACTTAAGTACCCATTAGTGTCCCAGCAAGAGACTTATCAGCAATTTGAGAGGATTCTTCCACAAGTTTCAGAAAATCTTTTTCATTTTCAATTTTGAGAAGAGTAGTCTTAATGTTACCAGCAATATTCATTTGCATAAACATTATGCCTAATATGTTAGATCGATTCCAGTGCTTATAATAGGACATTTCTTCAGTATTGCTAGTTTCAGTAATAACAATTGGCTTTCTCAGTGTAAAATGCAACATCAAGATCTAAAACTTCGAGATGGAATTTGATCTATTCGCACCAATTTGAGAAGTTAAGACCGTTAAAGATCGTAACAGAGGTAGAGTGCGAATGAAGAGCAAATGCTGCAAATATAATTGTTAATACTTTGAGTTATGAATTTAAACATACTATCAAATTCAGAAATGGTTTATAAATTCTTAAATGTATATTGATGTCCTCCTTTGGGTGAAACATCAAAATACAACTTTAGACATAATGATGCTTAAAATAAATTTTGTTATTCGATAATTTTTAATATATCAATTAATAATATTTATTATCTTTGGATAAATAAATAAAATTAACGATACATCTAAATTATCTCATTAATGTTAAATGATTATATAAACAAACAATCAACCTTTGGTGATTCATAAATGTCTTATAACCATAAACTTCAATTTATCCATAAGTGTTATATTGGTTATAAGCATCAAAATAATGAATAATTGAATTTCAGTTTAATCATTAGTATTTTAAATTAATTCTTCAAAGATTAGACCACTTTGGTGATTAACTAACTCATATACATAATTCCAAAAATAAAATACATCATAATAGTGAATAATTATTTCCCTTAATACTAAAACCTTTATATGGCAAAATTAGTATAATAATAAGGGATAATAACATTATGCATATATGAATCATTATATATACAGTGATATTATAAAGCAAAACAAATTATGGATCAACACTTCACTATTTAATTCACATGACTTATTTTGAAGGTCATTACTAACATTTATTTCCTTAATTTAAAAGAAAAAAACAAGTGTTCTAATACAAATTCAAGTTTTCAGTGAGTGAAACTCAACTACTCAAAACATATTAATCTGAATCTGTATATTAAAATAAATACAAGTAGTCGATTAATACTTTATATAAATCAATGAAGTACTACCAATAAACCAAAGAGGTAGTAATTTAACACTTTATTTTATTTTTAATTTAAAGTTTAAACTCCATGTTGAAATAATTGAAGCGATGGCACGGGAGACATTATAATCATTATCCAAATCCGCCATACAATTAAGTCAATACCCATTACCATTTTCAAATAAAGACAACATTAATTCTATGAAAAATCACTAGTTCTTAAACCTGGCTCTTGATACCACATGTAAGGATTTAATGGATTGTGAAAACATAAACAATCTAAATATTCATAAATCCTATCAATTATTCAAGATCGTAGAACTATATGATTTTTACATAAATCTATTACTATAATAATTCACTCAAGAATACATATTCGAATCAGCCATAGTGTTTATTTTTTGAGAATCTTGACTTGAATTGAGCGGAAGTCTTTTTCTTTGTTGTTCTTCTGAAGTTGTTTCTCTCTCTTGCCTTATATTTTATAAATAGTTTTGATGGATAAGACTATATTTTTATGACAAAGAAATGACCCTTTTAATAAGAGAATTTTTTTTTCACATTATTCCCACTTTTCATTATGGTGAGTAGTGGAGATGATGGGTAGTTTTAAAACTACCAAGTAACTCCCCACTTAATGGGTAGTTGGAAGTTACTAGGTAACTTTCCCACTTCTCCACACATGTTTAGGATCTAACTTTATTAATTATCAAACCAAAATATAATTACGTGGGCCATAGAAATTTACATAAATTACTCAAATTATAATTTTTATATTTTAGTAATAAATAGGTTAAAGAACTCAAAATAAAGAAAATAAGTGCAATATTGTAAACCACACACACAAAAAAAGTTAGTTTTACGAATCAAATCTGAGAAAAGATTATGTTTTTTTTGTTGACTACTTAATATTACTATATGATGATAATTCTATTAAAAGACAATTTTTTGCTGATCTTCTCTTCTTTAAATGTATTATGCATTCTTTCTTCTTTTTCGAATGTATTATGCCTACTTCTTTTTCGACAAACCCTTTTTTTGAGATGTCCAATTCAAAATTAAGATGCACAACCACCATAGAGAAATCAAGCCATAAGATTGATGAAAGCACATGTTATATTCAGTGACGGGTGAAATATATTTCATGTAATATAAGAAAGTTGTTGATAAAAGAAAAGAAAAGAAAAGAAAAGGAGAATATAGAAAGGGAAAAGCTATTTGCGCATCAAAGACAAGTATAGGCCCATTTCCCCTAGTCACATGATTTCACTTGGTTGTTATGTCAAATTAACCCATTTGATGGTCGACTAAAACAGGTAAATAACTATTAAATTTCATCACTTATCAATTGTATTAAATTTTGATTTTTCCTTTTAAAATGGAAGAAATACGTTTCTAGTTATATATATATATATATATATATATATAATACATGAATTATACGTATGAAAATTAATTTTGTTCCTATAAACCTTAAATTTCCAACCAATAATACAACCACTCTTGAAAGCCTCAGTACCCGACCCAAATATCCAACTACCACAAAATTTACCTTTTGATTCTAATGGAACTGTTGGAATTCCATTCCGAATACGTTTACTTGAAATGTTAACTAAAATTAAATATCTTAATTTCAAAACCTTCTAAAGCGAAGAACACCTCGAAACCCCTTCTAATTACCTCGACAATCATGTCACCTATTTTTGTAGATCAAAAACACGTACAGAGGCTAAGAAAAAGGGTAAAATAGAAAAGATAAACAATGTAACCATGACGGTCGTTACAAATCATCTCATAGTCGTTAAAAACTTAAATAGAAAAAGAGAGAAATATAATTTTGTAATAACTTTCCTTCCACTACATAAAAAATGATTTTTAGCGGCAATTAATTAATGATAATAGCTTAATTGCCGCTAAAAATATATTTTTAGCAGCATTTAACACTCTTTTTAAATGTCCTTAAAATCTATGGAGACAATTAACTAATGCCGATAAATACTTTATCATTCTTTGTTAATGTGTATATTTATTACCGCTAAAGGTTATTTTTGTTGTAGTGTTCTAATATTTGTCTATCAACCTTTCTATAGATGAAAGAAATTTATAAGGTAGGAGTGAATTTTCTAAACATCTATTATAAGTCTTCAAAAGTCATAATGGAAATCTAATCACGAGGAATGAATTTGTGACAAGAAGGCTGGTTATTGCCTTTTCATTGCTTTCGCCTAATGAGGAAGTTTATTTATAGGACAATTGAATACATGAAGCAGAGAGAAAGAGAGTTTGCACAAGATGAATTAATAAAAAGTGGACCACCTACAAGTACTATTTCTTAGTAGCAATTTATTTAACTCTTAACTAGGATTTTATGAGTTGTTTGCTATGAACACCAAGAACTAATGGCCGCAGAATTAGGTCCAAAAATTAAGAAGTTAGAACCACAAAGAAGTTTCTAAATTTGGCCAAATTTTTAAATTTGTGCACTTCCATAAAAATCAAAATAATGACAATAATTTTTTTGAAGGAAGCACAAAGGGTGACTGAATTAGTTGGGTGAGTGGTTTAATTTCTACGTGTGAGATGTGAGATAGATTTTCCGCGTCAGTAACCTTCTCAATCAAAGCTCATAATAACTAGATTGTCTAATATGATTTACATCTTTTGTATGATTTGTGAGCTATTGCAAAATGCAAATTTATGAATTTATATCAATTGTACCTGAAGAGTAGTATTCGTTGCGAGTTTTCCTCAAGTTTCTAAAGCTAAGAAAAATTACTTCCAGATATGATCAGTTTATATTTAGACACATAAATTAAAAAATTGCCGTAGCAAAATTCAGAAAAGTAGTTTTCATTATGGAAATTCGAAAAAGGATTTATATCCACTTTGCTATTAGTATTATCTATGTAAATAAATTATTTTATATTTATTATGACCTATTTTAATTTAGTTTTTAGAAATTTATTTAACTAAAATGTAGAGTACAAAATAAAATCACAAAATAGAGAAGATAGTATGTTGTGTAAAATAGAAGGAAGGGAGTAATTATTAATTGATAGAGAAGGATTAATATCTACTGTACTAAATGCACGAATCACCTTAATAAAATGTCGTTGCCATTTTTACCCTTTAAAAAGAGATCTTAGGTTAATTTTTTTTTTTCATTTAGTTATTTTATCTTAATATTTAGGACTTTAAAATTAATTAAAGTAATATATATTACAAAAAAACACATGCAATGAACTACATTGAGATAATATCAAAAATAAAATAAAGGTATGTGTGTTATATTGTGGCGTCGTTACGATATAAATTTGTTTCAATGTTCGAGTCTATAGGTTTAAATATTTCTTTTTAAATCTTCTTTCAGATAGATTTGCAAAAAGTTTGATTGATTCCTATGATCTTAAGTATTACTGCCTTTGTCCCTATTTACTTGTCCACTTTTTCTTTAATAGTTGTCCCTAATTACTTGTCCATTTTGACTAATTAGGAAATGACAAAAAAAAAATTCCTATTATATCCTCAATTTATTACTTTGAAAAAGGTAGAACTTTTTGAAATATTAAATTTTTAATTCATCTACTTCATAATTAATAGGGGTAAAATGGTAAACTCACTATATCAATAATTGTTTTCTTATTAGGTGTGTCAATTCAAAAGTGGACAAGTAATTAGGGACAGGTAGTAAAACAGTTGGTGCACACTTTAATTTCACACACTTGCAATGACAATTGAAATAGACTTGGCAAATAAATGTGTGTCAATTTACAATTTAAGAAGATTTCTTTCTCAATGGATAATAAGAATTTTACTTGGTCAAAGTCATTTAACAAATAGACTTGAAGATGAAACAAATCAAGACCATTGACTCAAGCTAAAGATGAATTACTAATTGAATATTAAATTCCGAAAGAGTTAGATAGTGTTTGAAGGATTTATTAACATACGTGTTGAAAATCATATATATATATAAACATAAAGGAGAATGTTAGACATGCTGGTGTGGCATGCTTCTAAGGGCTAGAAAACTATTTATCTTTTTTTGTGGTGTTTTTTGGTCAATTTTCAAATTTTAAAATACAAAAAATTCACCTAAATATTAAAGATAGTCACATTTAATTCTTTCTTTATCAATAGTCATATTTAATTTATTTTATCATTAATGCTATTATTTTTTCCTTAATATTTCTCATTTTCTTCTTTTAACCATTTTAATTTCTTCCCTAATGATATTTATATCATTTCTTTAAATCACTTTTTCCCTTTTTTAGTTCCTTTTTACTTTTTTTTTTTAAATTTATTCAATTCAATAAACTTATATTTCTATATAATATAAAGTTTTTTTATTTTAAAAAAAATTACGATTTTGTTACCAAAATATCATCATTTATGACATTTCCTTAAGTCACTTCTCTTTCTTTCTTTATTCTTTTTTATTATTATTTATTCAATTCAAAAAATTTATATCTCTATTTAGTATAAAGGTCTTTCTTTTATTTTTTTTATTTATGTTTTTCCTTCTTTATTTACTTTTAAAGTTTCACCTCCATAACTTATATCTATTAAACTTCTATTCTTAATAATATAATTAATTTCATGACTTTTGAGTTTTCATATTCATAACCCCCAACTATTAAATTATAAAATTTAAGATACTTTATGATATTTCTCCATTTTTGTCAATATAAATTTACAAGTTTTTTGTTTCATGAAATTTCAACTCATGATTATTTTTTATATTTCATTGTTCTTTGTAGTATTATTCTATTATCAAATCCATGTGTTAACTTGACACAATGAAGAAGACTCTTGAATGTTGATTAATTTGACAAAAAAGGTGTCGGCCAAGAGCTCAAAAAAGTGGGCACTTATTTTGTATTCTTATTTTTATCTATTTTCTTATGATAAGATTCTAAGGAAGATGTGTGTGTGTTTTCTCCATGTCTTCTTTAGTTTGAATTTGTATAATTTTTCATTATTGCAAGTTTGTATTTTTGTTTAGATGCAAATTAGTTATTGTAACTTCGTCTGTAATAATACTAACTACTAACCAATGTTCAACAATATTATAGTACAAAAAATTATTTATGTTTTTGTAAAGATTCCCCTATTTTGTCCGTATAAAATTATACTTTTTTATTTCATGAAACTCCTACTCAAGATTATCCTTTTCATTTCATGTTTGAAGTCGTGTTTTCCGTGGTTTGATATTGTAATAAAGGTAGACTCAATAAAGAGGACTCTTAGATGTTGATCAGTTAGAAAGAGGGAATGTTGACAAGAGCTCAAAAATTGTGCATTGTTTCATTAATATTTTTTAAGAAAAATCTATTTTCTTATGATTAAGGTCCTAATGAAGGTACGTGCATTGTGTTCTTTTTATGTAATTTCTTAAGTTTTGAATGTAAGAGCATTTTGTTTGTACATTCATTAGACAGAAATTAATTATTGTAGCTTTGTCTTGTGCTAAATACTATCAAGGTTCAAACATTATTATTGATAGATTAGAAAATTTAAATATATATCAAATGTTGAAATACGATCTTTTTATGATTTTTTTTTGTAGTACAAAGAACTATTTATGTTTCTTATGATTAACATCCTAAGAAAGATGTGTTTTTGTTACTATAAAAAATTACTATTAAGTAGGAGAGAGGAAGGAAAAGAGAAAAAGAAGAAATAAAACTATAAAACAAATACTACAATAAAGGATAGAGGCAAAATTAAAAATATGAATATTTATTTAGATAATGATGAAAAATAAGAGGAAAAATAACAACAATGAGTTGAATAAAATCGATACCTCTCTTTGGCCAATAATTCTATTTGTTTATTTATTTATTTTCACTATAATTCTATTTATTATTATTGTTGTTGTTATTATTATAATAATAAAAAGAATTGTGTTAATGACTATTCATGCATTCATTTTTATTCTTTATTGTAAAAATCTGAATGTCTATAAATAAAGACATTGTAAGAATTTTTAGAAATGATCACATTAGAGTTTGAAAATTTGTGCATTAGTTTTATATTTTCTTCTTCTTTTTATTAATAATTAAGATTATAAGAATGATATTGCATTATTTATTTATCTATATTCTCTCCACAATTTTCTTTGTTTTATATTTTACACGATTTTTTTTTTATTATTGTAAGTTTATAATTTTTTTGGTTCAAAATAACAACTTATGATAATGTTGGAAGCCATATAACTATTGACCAAACATTTCTCTTTGTGACATCACTTATACATCCGGATATATATAATATATATGCACATATTATAAATATTTCTTCTATCAATATCATATTTTAATAAAATTATTGACATCTTATCATCTTTTTAACCACACGAAGCGCGGATAAGTTCCCTAGTTATATCAATATTGCTAAGAATTGTGATTTCTAACCTAAGATTAGAAACTTTTTGGACACTTATAAATTGGTTTAGAGATTTTGAAGTCTTTTAGTATGTATAATTTTTTAGTCGATTAATTAGTTATAAATAATTATTATTTTAGAGCTTGCTAAGTTTTATAGTACAATGCAAACATATCGTTTAAATAATATTTATGTTGTTGTTATAAGGTTGTTTTTAACATTAAAACTAGTAAATATAAAATAAGAAAAGTACAACATGAGTCATGTTGCAGCCAGCAAAGCAGAAATTTGCAAATTTTGACTACCAAACATGCATTAAATAGTGGTACAATCACCATGAATTACATGTCTATAGTGCCAGCCAAACTAATAGTTTAGGCACATGTGAACTACTATAGTATTTCCTGCCCCTCACCATTTTCTTCAATGTTCTTCTCATGGTATTGGAGATGTTTGTGGTGTGGTTTAGTTTCATTGGAACTCCCCTTCTTGAATAGCTTTCATATTCACAAAGATATTACTCTCACATTTCTTTTTTTAAAAAAAAATCATAAACAAAAAGTTAGTTTACTCTTGACTTTATTCAATGTAATCAATATTGTTTATTTATAAAAATAATTAATTTAAAGAATAAAATAAAAAGTTAATTTATTCTATTTAATTTTATAAATTAATAGGTATTTTGAGACGAACTTATATCCATCTAGAGGGGACAAATTAAAAGTAATCGGTATTTTGAGACGAACTTGTATTCTGGCGGATCAAATTTCTTATAAAACAAAGTTCACTAGTAGTATGATAATTTGGTATGTAATGTATGACTAAAGGCCTAATAAAGCTATTATGTTATAAATCATGATTAAGATGCTTTAGATTAGTGTCTCGTATGATTACGTTATGAATCATGATTTAAATGAGGTATTCTTATTATTATGATGTTTATGAATGATTTGGTATTACTAGATTATTACCACTTCAAAGATTATGATTATGATATGACTATGCATATCTTTTATTGGGAGTTTACTTAGCACCGAGTGAGCTTTGGGATGGAGGCTCACCTGTTAGAGATGACGGAGTTCTTCAGAAACAATAGCCTCGTCCTCTACTATGTACCCCGAAAGGCTGTTTTAATTTACCTTAGCTAGTGGATCCACTATAGCTCACTGTATGTAACAGTGTCCTTACCTTGGCAAGTTTGGATCCTCTCTTTCAGTGTGGGAGGTTTACACTGGACTCCATGTTCTAGCTCACATGGTTTATGTCGGTTAATGATATCTCCCACCACAGTTTATGATTTCCTCAATAGTTTATAAGTTCTACTTATAATATGGTTTTCAGAATATGGCATTGACCTTGTACTATGTTTAATGAATTCAACTTATTAGATTATGTCATGTTTTACTTGGTCATGCATTATCATAATTTTAGACTCATTATGTTATTATGCTTATACTCATGCACTTTTCCTCATCCTCAGTACATTCCAAGTACTTGTTAAGGTTTGCCTTGATTTTCTTACCTTATTTAAAGTTTATTTTTTCTAAAGAAAAGACGAAACATTACCATAAATGTTTTACTTTTCTTAAAAGGAAAACATTATTTTCTTCCATATTTGGTTTATTATTTCCTTAGAGGAAAACTTTGGAAATCTATAAATTGAAGATCCCTATTCTCATAACATAACACAATAGAATCCACAATGTAGAGGTTTAAGAGTTTAGTTTATAGGGAGATTTTCACTCTACAATTTTAATAATATTTTATTAGTTTTTAATATGTAGATAAATTGGCCAAATTTCATATAATGATATTTTGATCTTTAGTATAAGTTTTTGTCATTTGATTTATCAACCATATGATATGCAATTGTAAGCTTCCGCATGACGCACTAATCACTTTCGAACCCAACAAATGGTATCAGAGCACATGGTTCAATGATCCAATGGAACAAAGTTGAAGACATGTTCAAGGCGGTTTCTGATCCAGATCAATTTGCAATCAACGTGATGGTAATGAAGATTTTTGTGCTACTACATGTGGAGAAAATTTTCAGATATATTTTCAACAATCCTGCTGCTCCATCCTTTAAAACAAAATCAATTTTCAACCCATGATTATTTTAACTCATGGGCTCCAACTTTCAACCCCTGCAAACTTTTAATGCTAGGGCTCCACTTTTAACTCATGCATCTTACTTTTAACGCAGGAGCTCCACTTTCAACTCATGCATATTACTTTTAACGCATGAACTCCACTTTCAACCCTGCTTGTAACTTTTAACAGAGGGCTCCAATTTTTAATCCATGTCAATTTTTAAATCATGGTAAGCAGCAATCATACATGAAGATTTTGTGAGAACAAGATTATCAAGCATATGAAGAAGGGGGATCAAGTTTTGTCAAGAAAATCCAACCAAAATAAGAGATTTGTTAGGATTTTGCCTTGATTTTCTTACCTTATTTGAAGTTTATTTTTCCTAAAAGAAAAGACGAAACATTACCATAAATGTTTTTACTTTTCCTAAAAGGAAAACATTATTTTCTTCCATATTTAGTTTATTCTTTCATTAGAGGAAAAGTTTGGAGATCTATAAATTGAAGATCCCTATTCTCATAACATAACACAATAGAATCCATAATGTAGACGTTTAAGAGTTTAGTTTATGGGGAGATTTTCTCTCTACAATTTTAATAATTTTTTATTAGTTTTTAATATGTAGGCCAATTGGCCAAATTCCATATAATGATATTTTGATCTTTAGTATAAGTTTTTGTCATTTGATTTATCAACCATATGATATGCAATTGTAAGCTTCCGCATGACGCCTTAATCACTTTCGAACCCAATAGTACTGACTGCATACATTTCTTATGCATATATTGTTTTATAATATAGGTCATGACGCACATTCATCCAGTTGCGGTTAGCACAACTTCCATCAGCCTTTAAAGTTTTGGTGACTCCTTACGGTTAAGGGCATGATCACAACATTATGAGATCTAACACTTTCAGTTTTCATATTTATTTTGTGAGTTAGAACTTGTCCTAGCCACACCTATGTAGTAGAGACTTATGTCAGATATAGTATTCCTCGTTAAGGTCTTGTACTTTGATTTTGGTATCATATTAAGTTGAGACTAATATTCCACCTATTCTTTATTTCAGTTATGTTGTCTTAGTGTTATGCTATGTCAAATGGCTTGTTTAGAGTCTTTAGGGATTATATTCGCCATGTCACGTCTAGGGGATAGTCTTGGATTGTGACACCCATGCAATCAAACTATCTCTTAGATTTACATAATGGCTAACATTTCTGAATTGTAAGTAACCTGATCAGAATTTAATAGGCGGATTTGGTCAATCTATCAATATTGACCTAAATATCATCAAATTTCCACAAAGTGTTGATGAAAAATTACAAGATAATAAAATTACAAGATTACAATTGAAAATAAAAATGAAGAAATAAATCTCTTCAGGCTGAGGCGCAGATATCTCGCTCTCTTTAAGGAGATTCAAGCCCACTGCAGCAAATGTTTTCACTGGTCCAGCAGTAGTCCTCTTCACTTGTCCCCTCCAGGTTACAACAGCCTTCACAAAGTATAACTCAACAACTCTGGACAAGAGTTGAGTCCAAAGCTCCACAAAAAAGAACACCTCCCTTCAACTAATAAGAACTCTTTTTTTTTTTTTACTAACTTTTCCTCTCTATATTTTTCTTGTGTGTTGTGTGTAACAAACCAAATGAAGACCACCACTATTTATAGCAGAAGAAGTCTTCCTAGAAATAAATAGGAAGATAATGGAGAGGTAAATAGTAAAGATAAATGGTCTTAGGAGTTACATATGTCACATAGGTTACAAAGAATAATGGAGGAATAAAGAATGAGATAATGGAGAAATAATATGGAGAAGTAATGACCAAGATGTCACTACCGATGCTGCAAGAAATGGTCATAACATCAGCACTTACTCCGAATGGAGTAATGCTCCAAATAACTGCCCAATGGTTAAGACAAAAGAATTATCCACCAACGGACAACTTACAGCAAATGCAATACTTTGACTCCAAACATTTCAAGCAAAGTAATATACAAAAATATTAATATTAAAATGCTGACCAACAATCCCCCACTCATTTTAATATTATATAAGAGAGTATATCAGCTGAAGGAAGACTACCATGCATAATGAAGGTGTGCTCTGCATTGAACCTCCACTTAGTGAAACAATAACTTTTATTCCAGAGTCGTAGTGGTCTCAGACTTGAACTATGACTGCTTGAGGGAAATAAAATATCACTGTCCACACATAATAATCAAGGTGTTGACGTAAGTTTTAAAGCCAGCACGTTCCTGCCTTGTGCTATCCCGATTTCATGAGTGCATTTGAGAATAAGCCCAATTCTCATAGGAAACAACCTACTTCCACACATCACATAGGTAAAATCTGTCGAGAGTGCTCATGTAAGTTTAACACTCCACCGATACGGGCTACAGATATTCATTAAGAGTTTTGTAAACTCAACCTTCACAAATTACTACAAGAAACAATACACTCACATCATAGGGAGGGAATAAAAAAAATAGTGCATTTTTTCACAAGTCATCATATGATTAGTTCTTCCCTTTGAACCTGGTTATAGGATCTCTAGTCCCAGGTTGGGTTTCCTCATATATGACTCAAGGATTTATAGGCTTCAATCTCATCCCCCTCGATGTGCTCCAGACCTTTTTTCTTGTTAAGGCCTTAGTAAGAGGATCTGCAAGATTATCACAAGATTTGACATAATCAACATTAATGGTACCATTTGTCAAATATGATCTTACATTACTGTGTTTCCTCCTTATAGGTCTGGATTTACCGTTGTAATAACGGTTTTGAACTCTACCAATCGCAGCAATGCTATCACAATGAATTAAAATAGGTTGAATTGGTTTTTCAAAATAAGGTATTTGAAACAATAAATCTCTTAACCAATTCGCTTCCTCACTAGCTGAAGCTAAAGCAATTAGTTAAGCCTCCATGGTAGAGTTAGCAATTATAGTTTGCTTTTTTGATCTCCAACAAACAGCACCACCACCTAAAGTAAAGACATAACCAGTGGTAGAACAGGATTCACCTGATAATGTGTTCCAATCTACATCACAAAAACCTTCAAGTACATCAGGATATTTTTTATAGAACAAACCACAATTTTTTGTTCCAATTAAATATCTCATAACTTTTGTTATAGCATGCCAATGTTCATTACCTGGCTTGCTTGTAAACCTGCCAAGTACTCCTACTGCATATGCAATATCAGGCCTAGTGCAATCAGTCACATATCTCAAACTTTCGATTATGCTAGCATATTCCTTTTTGATTTATTACATCATTTTCACTTTCAACAAGAAATAAGTGAACACTTGAATTAAAAGGAGTAGCAACATGCTTACAATCAAGAAAGTTATATTTTTTCAAAATTTTCTCAACATAATGTGACTAGTCAAGAAAAATTCCTTCACATGTTCTTGTTATTTTTATTCCAAGAATAAAATTTGCCTCACCAAGATCTTTCATATCAAAATGGCTTCTAAGAATATTTTAAGCTTCATCAATAACATTCATGTTAGAGCCAAAGATCAACAAATCATCAACATATAGGCAAATAA
This sequence comes from Solanum acaule, assembly GCA_036250505.1. Taxonomy (NCBI): domain Eukaryota; kingdom Viridiplantae; phylum Streptophyta; class Magnoliopsida; order Solanales; family Solanaceae; genus Solanum; species Solanum acaule. The sequence goes on from JAJOOR010001665.1 coordinate 76,164, forward strand.
TCACATGTGAATTATTCCAAGACTTATGATATATATATGCACTTATCACACTCATTTGTTTTAAAATCATTTTCAATCATGCAGGAATCAAATTTTTCATGCCATTGCTTTGGTGCATGTTTCAAGCCATATAGGGATTTAGTAAGTTTACATACTTTGCTTTCTTGGCCTGCTTCAACAAAATACTCGGGTTGATCCATATAAATTTCTTCATTTAGGTCTCCATTTAAGAAAGCAGTTTTTACATTCATTTGATGAACTTGCAAATCAAAAATTGCAGTCATAACAATTCAAAGTCTTATGGATGTAATTCTTGTTACCGGTGAAAAAGTATCAAAAAATTCTAGGCCTTCTAGTTGTTTAAAACCTTTTGCAACTAGTCTAGCCTTATATTTATCAATAGATCCATCCGGTTTCAACTTTTTTCTTAAGACCCATTTGCAACCAATTGTTTTACAACCCGGTGGTAAATCAACTAACTTCCAAGTTTTATTAGAAATTAGTGATTCCATTTCATCATTTACAGTCTCTTTCCAAAAAATGGAGTCATGTGAAGATAAAGCTTCTTTTAAAGTGAGAGGGTCATCTCCAACATTAAACACATAAAAATCAGGACCAAAATCTTTTTCTACTCTAGCTCTTTTACTTCTTCTTAACTCAAAATCATCAATTTCTTTATTTTTCAACGTGGAAGTAGAAGAACTAGGTAGTGACAAAATATTTTGTTCAATCCTTTGACCCCCACTATTTTTAGAATCAAAAGGGAATTTATTTTCATGAAAAATAGCATCACCTGATTCAATTATAACATTATCTTCAAGATTAAAAAATCTATAGGTTGTACTATTTGAAGCATAACCAAGAAAAGCACAAGTAGTAACTTTCTTACCCAACTTTGTAACCTTGGATCCATTAGCCTCACAAAGGCTAGACAACCCCAAACTCTTAGATATCCCAAACTTGGCTTGTAATCTTTCCACAATTCAAAAGGTGTCAATTTTGACTTTTTATGAGGCACACGATTCAGCACATAACAAGCAGTCAAAATAGCTTCACCCCAAAAATTTAAAGGTACATGTGATCAATAAGCATGGCATTAGTCAATTCAACTAAAGTTCTATTTTTTCTTTCCGCTACTCCATTAGATGAAGGAGAATAAGGAGAAGTAGTTTCATGAATTATTTCCAATTATCTAACAAAAGAATTAAACTCATTTGACTCATATTCACGGCCTCTATCACTTCTAATTCATTTTATTTTTCTTCCAAACTGATTTTCAACCTCATGGAGATAAGTTTTGAAATTTTCAAAAGCATCACTTTTATTTTTCATCAAGTAAACATATATAAACTTAGAAAAATCATCAATGAAAGTGATAAAATATCTATTACCTCCACGAGTTAAAATTTCACCAAGTTCACAAATATCAGTATGAACTAATTCTAACAAATCAGTTTTTCTTTCAACTTGAATATGAGGCCTTTTAGTGATTTTGGCTTTACTACAA
>JAJOOR010001666.1:0-54003 GCA_036250505.1 Solanum acaule
TGTTAAAAACTTTTAGTGACGATTTTCTGGGCTTTTGTGGCGACTGTTGTTGCCGCTAAAGGTCTAGTTCTTTTGTAGTGAATCCTAGTTGACAACGCTTAGGTGGAAGGATTAGTCCCACGTGGCTTGCCACGTCAACAAATTTTTGGGGTGTTAACTCTTGAGGGTATTTGTGGTCTCTTAGGATAACAGCAGGGGCATTTTTTATCCCAAAATGTAACGAAGGGTATAAATGGTCTATTTCATATATAGTTCGGGGGCAATTTTGACCCTTTTCCGTTTTTTTATTTATTTCTCACCCAGTGTTCGGACCCCACATTGAAGCCCTGACTAAATTCGGATTGCTCACTCTAGGGCCCATTTAGGGTGGCAGTCCCAACAGAAAATTATCCAGAGCTCGAATCCGAGAACTCTGGTTAAGGATAAAACACTCACACCAGTGCACCACAAGCCAATTGAGGGATTATTTGGAGCTTGGTTTCTTTTTTTTTTCTTTTCATTTACGATAAAACCTCACTACATTAATACTCAATAAATTAATAATTTCTCTAAGATAATGTTTTCCTCTATTCCCAAATTGGGTCAATGAAAAAATCATTTATTTCGATAAGATAATGACATAACATATTTTCAAAAGACCCCTATATAAGTACATTGTCCCATTAATATTATAAATTAATATTTTTTTTAAAGTGTAAATATATCTAAGATAATTTAGTGAAATATGATTTTATTGTGTTTTTTTTGTTAAAATTTAAATCTAATTGAAGTTCATCTCTAATTTTTGTTATTGCATCCAAAAGTTTTGTAGTTGTGTAAAGTTTTAGTGTTGTCACGACTACAAAACTTTTTGAGTATATGTGGAATGATCACTTTTGTACTCACATAATGTTTTACGTATCTAATATCTCATTGTTAATTTTGTGAAACCTTTTAAATGAGAAGCCATTTTTGAATATGGTTTCAAGAAATTTCCTATGTTGCTTATATAGTCTATTCTCTCACCATCATATATTGAATGTTTTTAATAAATATACAATGAATAATATTTGATTATTAAGAAACAATGAACATTATGCATAATGAATTTATTTTTATAATGAGTCATTGAATTCTTGAATTTATTTTACGATGATTCATTTAACAAAAAACATATATTAAAATGATTCTTCCATATACATTGCACTTTATGTATAACAAATTTATATTTTTATTATGAATTCAATAAATGTAATTTAGTAAGATTCAATAATTTTGATGAATTCATTACATTTTATATATAATAAATTTTATTTTTATGTGAATTCAATAAATATGATACATAAATTAGTAAGATTCAATAATTTTGATGCAATCAAAATTAACCTTCATTAATCTCAAAACACTCTTTAAGTTAATAATTTATCTATTAAATAATATTGTTACCGAATAATAATATTTTATGGTTCCACCTATTTAATATAGTGAAGTTTCACTGTATTTACTTCATTTCATTATGACCGAGTTTGAGTGAAATGAAATTGTAATAGTTTCAAATATACAGTCATATTTTTATTTACGTAAAAATGTCAATCATAAAAAGTATATATTGAATATACAATACAGTTTACTTATACATGAGTTATACACATACTATACATTATGATACACTTAAAAAACTGAATATAACTCAACTATACATAAAGTATACATTATACACTGACTATTCAATCTCGACCAACTCAAAATCAACTTTAAATAGTCTCAAATTTTAGATATGAAATCCTCTCGATGTTTCAAGTCTTTTAATGTATAATTCACTCGAAACAGTTTTGTGGTACACCAAATTTTAAAGAACAAAGAAGAAGAAGAATAAAGAAAGGATGCATAGCCAATTTTTTGAGAGAAAAAATAGGAAAAATTACCTATATACACACCTTTTTTTTTCATAATTTCTTTTATTCCCTACCAGTTCTAAAATTTTCCAAAATCCTTTATTTTTGAGTGTAATACAAAACTACCGGATACATAACTCCCACTCCCCAAACAAGTTTATCACTTCCTGATTTCACTCCATAAATCTCTCACATCCTTTTCTTCTTCTCCAACTTTTGATTCCCACGATTTTTCGCTCCCTTTTTCACACCATAAATTTTTCCACAATTACCCCATTAATCCATTTTTGAATTTCAAATATTTTTTTCTTTCTAATTAATGATTTCAAGTTATTCAAGAGGTAGATCTCTTTCCATAACTTCAGTTTTCAATTTTTTTAGTTTTTCATCTTAAAAAATCGCTGATACATATGGATAAAAGTCCATATTTCAATATTGGGCTTACCCAATTACTTGAAGAAGGAAACATCTTCAACTTCTGAATTGACAGTGGAAAAAAGGCTCAAAAGGCGAAAAAAGTTGATCTATTGGTGGGCTCTGGTAATGACTTCGGATCGAGATCCATGTGTGACGTCATTGTTAACAGTGAAAAAATGATACAAGAGTGAATGTTGAGAAGAAGAAGGAGAAGAAGGATGTATATTCGTCTTTTAAATTGAATGTAGAAAAAAGTGGATGTACATTCGTCTTCTAAAGTGAATGTTGAGAAGGAGAAGTCGAAACATATCAAATTGTTGACTTTTTTTTCCAATTTTTTCTTGTTCATCTTTTTCTGATATATATATGGGTTCAAAATTTTAATCTATCCAGTTGTTTTTGTTTCTTAAATTAATATATAATGCTTTCGTTTCAACATTATGATATATTATAGGCGGAATACATAAACAAGCCCCTGAACTTATTTTGCTTTTCCTCTCAAGCACCTCAACTACGCCACCTTCCTATCAAATCCCTGAACCAACCATAATTTGTACCTTTTAACGCTATTGGCTGACATGGCACAAAACGTGTTCTCACGTTGCTTAAGCGTGTGAAGACCATTTAAAAGAGCTGATGTGGAATTCACCTCGATCTTCTTTCCCTTTTGTCTATGTAGCCCTAATTTCCCCCCTCTTTTCTCTTAATTAGTTCTCTTATTTTCTCTCTTCTTTCTTAATGTCATTTTTAAGTTGGAGCTACTCAAAGTATCTCTCTTCTTCATTGATATTTCTTATAGATTTTGATGGAACTATATAGCTAACTGATTTTGGAGTTTCTGCATCAATTTTTGACCCAATTCGGTATTACTGCTCTTGAATTAGCACATGGAAGGCCTCTCCGATCTCGTCTCTCTCCTTCAAAGTCCTTGTTCATGAAAATCACAAACCCCTCCTTCAAAGTCCTTGTTTTTAAACATCACAAAGTGATTTCGTTTTTTGATAATCAGAAAACAACAAGTATTAGAAGAAATTCTCAGAGGGTTTTAAGGACATGGTATGATTATGCCTTCATCAAGATCTATTCAGAAGGGCATAAACAAAGAAACTATTAAAGCATCCATTCTTAGAGTTATTTGGGTTGAACTATTGAAATATTTTGGTTTTCTAGGTTTTATTTGGATTTTAATTTTGACAAGCTATTGATTGATGTGTAAATTATTTAAATGGTTGGAGTATTTTGATTGGTTGCACTTTCCACGTGGAAAAGATGGATTTCACGAGCACAACCAACAAAAAATATTTGTTGAAGTTTTATGCCATGTCAGCCAATAGTGTTTAAAAGGTACAAATTATTGGTGGTTCAGGGATTCAATAGGAAGGTGGCGTAGTTAAGGTGCCTGAGAGGAAAAATCGAACAAGTTCAGGGGTCTGTTTATGTATTCTGCCTATATTATAATTTCATCATGTACAATGTATCGTGTTCAAATTACTAAATTATCTTACGACTATAATTTGGGATACATTAACTAGTTTTTTATTGTATTAAGTTAATTTTATTTCTTAATTAATGTATAATGCCTTTTTTTCAACACTACGATACATTACAATTTTATCATGCACAGTGTATCATGTTCAAATATTAGTTTTGATATATAACGACCTTAATTAGTTTTGATATTTGATACAAAACTTCTACCATATGTATCATATCATGTATCTAGGTGTGACAATGCATCTTCTACCTTATTCAAATTTAGAAGGATGTGTATCCGTACACACTACCAAATCATATGTGTGATACATAAACCTTACTATTTTCATAGCTAAATATGTGTGGTAAAAAAATTGTATTTGAATCCGTCGATACTGTCTTTTTCTTTTATAGATAAACATTTAATAAAGTGATTACCAAATTGATACATAACAACGTGTCATGACTACATAATAACGAACTTGGCACACAACAATGCATCTGATACTTATTAACTTATATGTATGATACATTAAAGTGTCACACAAGTATGTATCAAATTCATAAATGGTGATACAAAAATGTTATTATCAAAAATTTGTTTAGTTTGAGGCAAAATATCTTATCTTGCAGCTATGTCTCTGATACAATAAATATGAAGCACATTAATACATATATTAAATCTGTCTAATTGATAGTAAAAAGCAACGTAAGCGTAATTTATGAGATTTAATTAGATTTTCAGATTTATTTCTTGTTTTAGCGCAACAAATTGACACTTATTGTAGGACAACATTAATGTATCCGGACAACCAATTATGTATCCGAATGACTGATATTTTAGGGAATTTTTGTAAAATAGAAAAAAGTAGGGATAGAATTTAATTTAAGGCTTACACTATGAGATTTATGTAAGTTATATAAAAAAATATGACCAAAATATAGTAAGTGATGGACTGACATTTTACATAATTGCCCAGTGAAATTTGCCATGTTAAGAGCCTGTTTAGCTTAGCTGAGGTATAAATAAGTTATAAATTTTATGTGCTAAAATTTTTGCCTCTTCATTAAATACAATACTAATTTGTAAAATAGGTTTATCAAAATTGGAGGAAGAAATTGCTAGAGAAAAAGGAAGCTCTCTCAGGGTTATGCAATTTTTGTTTTAAAAAAAATACTAGTTATGTTTGCTTGGTTATGTAATTTTTCCAAAAACAAATATATACTTATACAGTGTGGATACATTATTTAAACATTAAGGGACCGTTTGGTTATTGGTTAGAGTTATGCAAAAATTAATTATGCAGAGTTTAGTTATGTTGAATTTAGTTATGCGGGTATTAGTTATGTAGTTATTATTTAATTATGTAGAGAATACAATACACTATAATATTTATAATAAATATTCTATCACTATATTGTATATATTTTTAATACACCAAATAAATGAATTAGATATAAATTCACATCCTAAACAAAATAATAATACATGTTAATTAAATATGTGAAATATATTTAATACTATATAACGCTAATATATGATTAACATATGCGCCGTCAAAATATATACCATCCAATTCGTAATATTAATAAAATATTTACATTTCGTATCCAAATGTAAACAAAAAATAAAGGATGTTCGTGTGTTAAAAAAAAAAGAAAAAAAAAATAGGAATGCATTATAGTCAGGTTAAGTTCTCAATAAAAAAAATTAAAAATAAATCAATAGGGGTAAATATGTAATTTACTATTTTAATACATGTATAATTAATATCCGCATAACTTATTCCATCTTTTACCCCGCATAACTTATACATAGATTTCCTCGTAAGTTATGTTGATATTAATATGTAGGACTACAAAGAACGTAACCGAACACCGTATAGAATTAATATATGAATAACTTTTATACACCTTTTAGAATCCTACCATCCAAACATGATATAAGTTTTGTTGACTTTTCTACCTAATAAAAAACTTCTACCAAACATAATAAAACTAATACAATTTTTTATACATGAATAAAATGGATTTTTATACAATAACCAAACGGTCCCTAAATATGTGTGTTTATATTGTATAATAATTATGTATAAGATATATAAGAATGTAAAAGCATGTATAAACCTATTATGCACTATTATATACCGTATGCAAATTTAGAAGTATCATCGTAAAGAAAAGGCATAATACATAAACATGACTCTTAGCTTGGCGTCAGCTGACAACTATGACCTTTAACTTTAGATGTGCACAAGTAAACACTTAAACGTGTATAAAATTGAACAAATAGACATATCTGTCCTACATGACACCCTACATGGAAAATTTGTGTCCTACGTGGCGTCCTACATGTATTATGCCATGTAGGACACGTGTGTCTACCTATTCAATTTTATACAAGTTTAAGTGTCTACTTGTGCATACTCAAAGTTGGAGGGCATAGTTGTCCGCTGAAGCCAAGTTAAGGGTCATGTTTATGTATTATGCCTAAAGAAAAAAAGGAACGGTAAATGTACATTGAAAAAGAAGTTAGAAATTTTTGTTTTGAGAATTAGAAAAAATATTTAAAATATAATAATATAATATTTGATCAAATTCAAAGTGCTTATAATATAAAAATATATACTAGCTTTGTCCAACAATAGTAGTCCACTATTGACTTGACACATCCCTTAAGAAACAATAAATAATAGGGGTAATATTACTATTTTATCATTTGACTTTATTAAATTTAATGTTTTGAGAAATGTGTTTGATGATAAATAGTGAAGTATTTAATAGCAAGGTAAAATAGACACAAAAGATAAATTATCTCTTAATTTTCTAAACTGAACAAGTATTGTTGGTCACTACAAGAAAGTATGGAATTAGCAACAACTTTATAGCAACAGCTATATTATTTTTGCCTTATATTAATAAATAGCAACAACTTTATTTAATTGTTGATATATCTTTTAATTTTTCACCAAATATAATAAATTTGCAACAATGTTTTTTCAGCAATCATGAATGTGTTGCCAATTTTGGCAACAATTTAATTAATTTGTTGCTATCTTAGAAAATATTTGGCAACAGTATTTTTTTGTTATTGCTAATGTATTTAATTTAATAGTAATAACTTATGCAATTATGGGCTAAACTAGAGTTTTCTTTTTCAGTTTTCCGCCAAAAAATCGTGGTCTTTTTGTTTCCACCAAAAAACTGTAGAAGTTTCCAATTTTTTTATTTTCTTTTACCATAAGTTTAAGTTGCGCCTCTTTAGAAACTAAAGCTAGGTTTTCTCTTTCATTGTTTCACTGAGAAGCAGGTTGTTCTTGAAGTCATCCCTGGTGAGTTTTCTTTTTGATTTAGTCTCTTTTCACAAAGTGCGGTGAATTCTTACGTATGATTATCTTATGATTTAGTCTCTTTGATTATTGTGTTTTTGTTTTTATTCAAGAATCCTTCATAGACTTTGTTAAAGTTCAATTGCTTTTGATTTCTGATAATTTCCAATAAAAAAAGGTTTGATTTTTTTGGGGTTTGTGGGTATTTGAATATGTTTGAGCTACTTTGTTCGATTAGGTTTGATTTTTATTTTCTAGTTTGATTTGGTCCTATTCAATTTTTAGATAAAGATCTATTAATAATATTAGCAACATTTAATAAATTTATGTTGCTCGAACTCTTTAAAAATAATCGACATATGTCGGATACTACTCCATATGCAAGGTTGATACTCACAATATGTCCTAGTACTACCAAATTTCAACATCTCAAATATGAATTTCCTGTAATTCCATAGTTACACCACTCTTTCAAGCTTGAAAAATGCTAACAATAGACCTTTATTGTTGAGTCTGCATCAGAAAATGGGCAAGTTCACACTTTGCTGCATTATCAAATTTTGATATGTTGTATTTCCTATGTACCCCTGTTAGTTTTTCTGTTGCTGCCTTCTAGTGATAACCCATAATCGATTTCGAATACTCCCTAAACAACAAAGATAAAAAAAAAATAAGTAACAAAATAAGAAGAGCAAGATTGAGTTGGAAGATTCATCAAAATGGAGAATTTTTAGACTCATAAAAGTTGATCTTCAGAGTAACTTAGTATGCACCTCTCATGTCTTGCTTCATTGCTGGACACCGTAGAATGTGGTCTGAGCTGTATAGATTGTTGAAACAACTATGAAGGATGTTGAAAACTTGAGCATTTCATATTTCATATAAATTATTGCAACAATTATGAAGGATGGTGAAAACTTGAGCATTTCATATTCCACAAAGAAAAACGCGTCCAACATGAAAGATAACAACTCAAGTTTTCTAAATTCAAGAGTAAAATTTAATAAATACTACATAGATCAGTAATACATTCGTTACGTGTAAAATATAGTACTTTCAGAACCTATGTCTAAATTATAAATTTGATTCATCATTGATAGTTACTAACCTTTCTAACGCATTGAGCAACCTTAAGATATCTTTGCATAAAAACATATGCAGTTGAAATTGACATATTAAACTGTAGTCATGTGTTGAGCATCATTTTTTCCTGCTTGATATGAAAAAAGAGTGTTTTTAATTATATTCTAAATGTAGAGCAAAATATACTATTTTCAACTATTATGAGAATATAAATCTACCATTTCAAAAACCTCCTTTCCTTATAAAGGCTTTACCGGAAATCAACACCAAATCCTTCCTCCTCCAGTGGAACATAAACTTCATCATACTTGCATGCTAATAGCATTTCAGCCAAATCAATAAGATAAAGCTTCTTTCTAACAATACCTTGCTTCTCCAAAAATCGGTCTATCAAATTAATGGTCAGGAATGTCTGTTCTCTGATCAACCTCAAACTTTTGATGTACCAGTTGATTAGAATGAGCAAGTATTAAATGTCATATTTTGAACAAATCTATTAACTTAGCAGAGGAAACAATTACTATACCTCAATTAGTTAGTCTATTAGGATAGATTGAATTCTCTCGTTGATGTTAACCTGTTGTGTCATATAGTTTGGAGAAGCAGAATCATAAACCTGAATATTATGGACAATGATTTAATCATTTACAACATATAATGAAGACATTCAACTCATAAGACTGAGTTCTGATTCTATTCAGTGAAAGAACCCTCTAGACATTTTACATAGATGGAAACTACCAAACAAGTTTGAGAACCACAAAAAAAAAAATGAAATCTATATACCGAGTGATTTATTAAACATATAATATGAAATTGTTAAACTTTTGTGGGTATTAGACATGCCAAAAAAGTTTCCTTTAGTCAACACACTAATGTTTTGTATCAACATCCATTCAGTATTTTAAAAGCTTCCATTTAAGCAACAACAAATTTAGAGTAATAGGTATCCGACCTTGTAATATTGATTCACTGAAATTAATTTTGCACTTAGAGTATCAGTAGTTCTTAAACTTAAATGATTTTGGAAATGTGAAAAAGATTTATTTGAAAGGCTTAAATAAGAGGACTATCGGGAACACCTCTCTACCTATGAGGTAAGTGTAAAATAAACGTACACTCTATCTTCTTTAGACCCAATAATGAAAACATATTTATAAGGTATCGCATATCCATTACTCTGAATCTGTTGTTGCTTAAATGAAACCTCATTAAATACTGAATGAATGTAGATACAAAACATTAGTGTGTCAACTAAAGGAAACTTTTTTGGCATGTCTAATATCCATAAAGGTTTAACAATTTCATGTAATATGATTAGTAAATTACTGAGTATATAGAAATCATATTTTTGTGGTTTTCAAACTTGTTTGGTAGTTTCTATCTATGTAAAATGTCTAAGGAGTTCTTTCACTGAACTGAATCAAAACTCAATTTTATAGGTTGAATATCTTCAATGTATTTTGTAAATGATTAATCATTGTCCATTTTATTCGGATTTATGGTTGTGCTTCTCCAAACTATATGTCACAACAGGTTGATATCAACGAGAGAATGCAATTTATCTTACTAGACTGACTAATTGAGGTATATTATTTTTTCCCTCTGGTAAGTTAATAGATTTGTTCAAAGTATGACAATTAATACTTGCTCATTCTGATAATTTGGTACATCACAAGTTTGAGCTCGGGAAAGAGATGTTCCTGACCATTAATTTGGTAGACCGATTCTTGGAGAAGTAAGGTATTGTTAGAAAGAAGCTCAATCTTGTTGATTTGGTTGCAATGCTATTAGCATGCAAGTATAAGGAAGTTTATGTTCCACTGATGGAGAAAGGATTTGGTGTTGATTTCGGATAATGCCTTTACAAGGGAAGGAGATTCTTGAAATAGTAGATTTATGTTCTCATAATAGTTGCAAATAGTAGTTTTTGCTCTATGTTTAGCATATAACTAAAGAAATTCTTTTTGCATATAAAGCAAGAAAGAATGATGCTTAACACATGACTAAAGTTTAATATGTCAGTTCCAATTGCATATATTTTTATGCGAAGATATCTTAAAGCTACTCAATACGATTAAAAGGTTAGAGCTATCAATGATGGATCTGATTCATAATTTAGACGTAGTGGATTTTGAATGTACTATACTTATTTTTGCACGTAATGAACATATTATTGATCTACATAGTATTTCTTGACTTTTACTCTTGATTTTAGACAACTTGAACAGCTATCTTTCATGTTGGACGAGCTTTTCTTTGTGGAATATGATTTGCTCAAGTTTCCATCAGCCTTCATAGTTGCTACAGAAATCCATATATGGAATATGAAATGCTCAAGTTTCCAACATCCTTCACAGTTGATGCAACAATTTATACAGCTAAGACCGCACTCTACAGTTTCCAACAATGGAGCAAGATGTGCGAGGTGCATACAAGTTACTGTAAGCAGAAACATAAAAATAAAGAATAAGGAAGAACAACAATATTTAACGTGGTTTGGATTAGAATGATCCTACGTCCACAAGAGAACAACTGCTTGTATATTAACAAAGAAAGGAGAGAGATCCCAAATACATCTAAGAGAATTTGTCTACTAATTCTCTACTCTTCTAATGTATTTTGCTATGAGTTTAGTGTGATTTTAACAATGAAGGATGAACATCCTTTTATAGGTGGCCAAACTTGGGCTCCAAGCACAAAGAGAAAAGAAATACAAAATTCGCCTTCCACAAATTTTAGGTTGTTGTCCAAGTTTAATTCCTAGCCAAGTAAATTGGCAGATGATATGTTCTTCCATTGGGTTTGATCCTAAATGGACCAAACCAACTCATTTAATCTCCATATTAGTTTGCGTTCTGAGCATGCGTATGAACAACTCCGACCAAAACTTCTAGCTTACTAGGCAATTCCGTTGTAAGAAACAAGAAGAATCAAATCTTTGTTGAACGCACTAGCTTCACCGACAATTTCTCTCCCAGAGTTGCATAAGTTGATGAATACTCCCGCCAAGTCCTTATAGTGTGCAAACTTGGAAATCGGGACTATCTTGGTCAATATGTCTACAACGTTATCATCTGTGATAACCTTCTCGACCTTAATAGCTCCCTCTTCAATGACTACTCAAATGAAATGGAATCTGATATCAATGTTTTTGGTGCGCTCATGAAATCTTTGATTTTTAATCAAATGAATAGCACTTTGACTATCACATCTTAGAGTTGATTCCAATTGAATCTAACTCAATTATGTCATCAAACCTTTCAACCAAATAGCTTCTTTCACTGCCTCTATTGCTTCCATATATTCTGCCTATATTGTTGACACCGCGACAATCGACTGTAAAGTCAATTTCCAACTAACGACACTAACAATGAGAGTAAATATGTATCCAGTTGTGAGCCTTCTATCTACATAATTGAAAACTAAAATACCTTCACTTTTTCGAAAGGTTAGGCCAACATCAAAAGCTCCTTTGAGATATCTCAATATCCACTTGACATCTTCCCAATGCATTTTCCTGAAATTTATCATGTACACCTACTTACCACACTTACATATTGAGAAATATATGGATGTGTGCATACCATAGCATACCTAATACTACCAATTGCGGTAGTATAATGAACTTTTGACATATGTTCCACCCCATATACAGATTGAGACATTTGTAACTCTGAAACATTGAAATGAGAAGCTAATGGTGTACTTATAGGCTTGCTCATATGCATATTGAATATCTCAAGAACCTTTTCGATGTACCTATTCTGAGAAAGATATACAACACCGTCTTCTCTTGAAATATCTATTTCAAGGATTTTCTTTACAACTCCCATATCCTTCGTATCAAATTCCTTGCTCAACCGTTTCTTCAAAATATTTATCTCTATGATGTTCTTAGCAACAATTAGCATATCATCAACATACAATAATAACTAAATCATAGAGTTACTAGACATCTTCTTGTGATACACACATCTATCAAATGCATTCCTCGAGAATCCATGTATAGCATAAATGCAACCTTTTATACCACTGTCTAGGGAATTGCTTCAAACCATACAATGACTTCATTAGTTGGCATACAAGATATTCATTTCCCTCATTTAGGAGACCTTTATGTTGATCCATATAGATTGTCTCTTCTAGATTACCATGTAAGAAAGTAGTTTTGATTCACGTTGTTGAAGCTCTAAATCAAATTGTGCAACAAATGCTAGTAGCACGTGAATTGAGCTATGTTTCACGATTGGAGAGAAGATATAATTGTAGTCAATTCCCTCATTCTGTCTGAAACCCTTTGCAACCAATCTTGCCTTGAACCTAGCATCTTCCACTTCTGGAATACCCTTTTTCTTTCTGTAGACCCATTTGCATCCAACTGCCTACTTCCCTTTGGCCTTTCAACTAAGATCCATGTTTCATTTTTGTGAAGAGACTCTATCTCTTCCATCATGGCTAATCGCCATTATGCAACATCCTTGCAAGAAATCGCTTCAACATATGAGGAGGGCTCGAGGTTCTTAATCTCTTCTTCTACAGCTACGAAGGCATATACAATTAGATTTTCTTGCTCTATAATAAGAAATTCCGGTTTCTGTATCTACCTTTTGTCCCTTTCCTTCGCAATTGTTTATGGTTCATCGGCAATAAGTTCTTTAATATCTTCATATTTTGACTTATCAACTTGAGTCTCTCGATCCCTTTCCTTGGTAAGCTCTACCGGTAGCTTGACCTGCTCGTTATCCTCATTTTCTGATAACTCCATAGAAACTTTATGAGGTTCAAGTATAAAGTATTGATTAAAGGTTACATCTCTACTAACTACAAATTTGAGTAAAGATAAACACCAAATTTTGTACCCTTTTAGTCCATCTATATATCCAACGAATATGGACTTCTAGCCCTTGGTTCAAGCTTTTCTTCATTAGCATGATAATAAGCTGGACACCCAAATATTCACAAGTATGAATAGTTAGAGGGTTCAACTGATCATACCTCATTCGGAGTCTTAAAGTCAATCGGTGATGCTGGAGATCAATTAACAATATGAGAAGTAGTGTGAACTGCTTCAGCCCAAAACACATTAGGCATTTTAGCCTGTAAGAGCATACAACGAGCCTTCTCAAGAAGATTTCTATTTATCCTCTCGACAACTTCATTCTGTTGTGGTGTGTTCTTGACCTTCTTATGTCTTGCGACCCTATGAACCTTGCAGAAGTCATTGAATTCTTCACTGCAAAACTCCAAGTCATTGTCTGTGCAAAGATACTTGATTTTTCTCTCCATTTGATTATCAACCAAAATCTTCCATTCTTTAAATACTTCAAAAGTATCACCTTTTTGCCTTCAAAAAACCCACCCAAACCTTCGTGAAAAATCATCAATGAATATGAAAAAATACCTCTTACCTTTTTTTTTTATAGAAGCTTAGAGAGCCCCATAAATCTGACTAAATGTAGTCTAGCATCACTCCCATCTTGTGCTTGTCAATACTGAAGTTGACCTTCTTCTGCTTCCCTAAGACGCAGTGCTTACAAAATTTAAGTGTGTTGATCTTCTCACCATTCAAAAGGTTGTGGTTGCTCAACATCTCCATTTTCGTGTGCTCATATGACCTAGTCTTATGTGCCATAATATTACCTTGTCATCATCAGATAACTAACTGCACTGTAGATGCATTTATAAAGCCAACAATGATGCTTCCTACTAGTGTGTAGAGGCCATGCTCTAGCTTGGCCTTCAACATGACTAAAGACCCTTTAGTCACTTTCATAGTTACTCTTTCGCTCATGTACTTGTAGCTTTGTTTATCCAGAGTACCCAGGGAGATCAAATTCTTCTTTAGATCAAGAACAAGACAGACTTCTATAATAGTCCTCACGATCTCACCATGGCAAGGAACCTGAACTGAATCAATGTCAACTATTTTACAAGTTGCATAATTGTCCATTAATACAGTTCCTCCACTTGTCTCATAGCTGCTGAATCAATCTTTTCGGAATGTCATAGATAGAGTATAATTGGGGTCGATCACTCATTTGTTGTCATATACTCCACTATTACATGATGTTGTCAGTACATATTCATTATCAGAATCATGTACCTGCTCAACAAAAGATGCACTCACCTTCTCTTTGAACTTTGACATAGGGCAATCTCGTTTAAAGTTCCCCTTCTTGTGACATCCCCAACACTCTGCATTCTTCTTGTTCACATGAGACTTTGATCTTTATTTTGATTTTCCCCTTCCATGTTGGTTAGTACGGCCTCTCACAAAGATTCTACTAGCTTCGTCGTCTTTGTCTCCTTCAAAATGCCTCCACACATCACAAGAGTTAAGTGCTTGCCTCACTTGCTCGGGTTGCTTGTTATACATCATTGAATTCTCATTATCATGATATTTTGAGTTCAATGAAAATAGCAAATCACATGTAAGCATCTCCTCATCCCTTTTCATCCAGCAGTCTATAAGCACATCACAAGTTTATTGAACGTATCTAGATGGTCTTGCAACAAAGCACATGACTCCATCTTAAATGTGTGAAGACGTTGTTGTAAAACATCCTTATTTTCACCGAATGGTCCTGGTAAAGCCTTTTCAGTCTTTTCCATAAATGTTTGTCCGTCTCTTTGGTACTTGTACTCACTTCACAAAGCACGTTAGGTGCAAGAGACAGTTGGATTACACTTAATGCATCTCCTTCAATCTTCTCCTTGTTAGAATTTGATGTGTCATCGGCATACTTTCGGTCAATAGCATGGATTGAACCTTCCCTTCGTAGTAACGTCATCATCTGGATCTTTCAGATATTGAAGTTGTTGCGCCTACTAAATCTATTAATTTCAAACTTCATGGAACTCATAGTTACTTGTAAGCATTTGAAAATACAGAAAATCAAAGTAATTTTTACTGATATGGAAGTTCAGACTGTGCTGCAACCACATAGCATACTCAGACAGAACCTCGACTTTGACCAATTGTTAACGAAAATGTGAAAATCAAGAATAAGGAGGAACAATAATATTTAACGTGGTTCGAATTAGAATGATCCTACGTCCACCAGAGAACAACTGCTTGTATATTAACAAAGAAACTGAAGAGATTTCAAATACATCTAAGAGAATTGCTCTACTAATTTTCTACTCTTCTAATGTATTTTGCTATGAGTTTAGAATGATTTTAACAATGAAGGATGACCATCCTTTTATAAGTGACCAAACTTGGACTCCAAGCACAAAGAAAAGAAATACAAAATTTGTCTTCTACAAATTTTACCTTACTCTCCAAGTTTAATTCTTAGTCAAGTAAATTGGCACATGAAATTTTCTTTTATTGGGTTTGAAGCCACAATGGACCAAATCAACTCTTTCAGTTACTCTAAAGATCAACTTTTGTGAGTCTAATAACACTCCATTTTGAGGAATCTTCTAACTCAACCTTGCTCTTCTTATTTTGTTACTTATTTTTCTATCATTGCTGTTTAAGGAGTGGTCGAAATCGATTATGGGTTATCACAAGAAGGCATCAATAGAAAAAATAATAGGGATACATAAGAAATACAACATATCAAAATTTGGTTATGCAGCAAAGTGTGAACTTGCCCATTTTCTGGTGCAGACTCAACAATAGAGGACTGTCGTTAGCAATTTTTAAGCTTAAAGGAGTGGTGCAACTATGAAATTACAAAAAATTCATATTGGAGATGTTGAAATTCGGTAGTACTAGGACATATTGCGAGTATCAACCTTGCACTTGGAGTAGTATCCGACATATGTCGTTTGATATTTTTGAAAAGTCCGAGCAACATAAATTTATTAAGTGTTGCTAATATTATTAATAGATCTTTACCTAAGAATCGAAATAGGACCAATCCAAACAAAATAAAAATAAATCGAACAAAGTATTTCAAACAGATTCAAATACCCATAAATTAAAAAAAAACACCTTTTTCTACTGGAAAGTATAAAAAATAAAAGACAATTGAAATTTAACAAAGTCTTATGAAGGATTTTTAACTAAAAAACAAGAACACAATAATTAAAGAGACTTTTATTTAATACTAATAAAGATACTAAATCATAAGATAATCATACGCAAGAATTCACCAAACTTTGTGAAAAGAGACTAAATCAAAAAGGAAACTCGCCATAGATGACTTCAAGAACAACCTGCTTCTCAGTGAAACAATGAAAGAGAAAACCTAGCTTCAGTTTTTGGAAAAATGAATGAGGCGCAACTTAAACTTGTGGAAATAGAAAATAAAAAATTGGGAAACTTCTACAACTTTTTGACGGAAACAAAATATCGCAATTTTTTGACGGAAAACTGAAAAAGAAAATTCTATTTTCGCCCACAATTGCATAAGTTATTATTAAATTAAGTACATTAGCAACAATAAACAAATATCATCACCATTTTTTTTAAATAACAAAAAAATAATTAAATTGTTGCCATTTATTAAAATTGGACAACAATTTCATGATTGTTGCAAAAACGCTATTGTAATTTTACTATATTTATTATTATTAATAATATAATATAGCAACAATATTAAAATATTTGGAAAGAACAAAAATGTTGTGGGGAAAAATTAAAAGATATACCAACAATTAAATCAAGTTGTTGCTATTTATATTAATATAAGCAAACAATAATATAGTTTTTTGCTAAAAAATTGTTATTAATTCAATAATTTCTTGTAGTCAGGGGCAGACCTACGTGGAAGTTAGGGGGTTCACTCGAATCCCTTGGGTTGAAAAATTGCACTATATAAAGGAACCCCCTCAACACTGAAGAGAATCGTAGCTCGCTGGCTAAGGGGTTCATTGATAACCAAAATGGTCTGAGTTTGATTCCTGTTGTATGCAACATTTTTCCACCTTTTTTTTCCTTTGCAAAAAGCCGAGATGGGTTCTAATTTTGGGATTAGAATACCCAGTAAAAGGCCTACTGTTTTTAGATTCAATCTAAAGTTGTATATTTTTATTTTTCATCATTTTTTTCTTTATGCTATTTCTTTTTCTTAATGTCTTTTAAATTCACTAGCCACATTTTCTTTTATATTCTTATCTTTTATTCTTCTTATTTATATTGCTCATTTTATTTCCACATTACTCTCTTCTCATGTACTAACTCAAAAAAACTCTTTAAAAATATGATGAATTATTATTATACTTGAAATTGAATTAAAAATATTATGTAAAATAAAATAAATTAAGATTAATCGAATGGAAAAATTTAAAAGTCGTGAATATCCTTTTAACAAAATATATTTAATTAATTTTTTTCTTCTTAATTTCATAGTATCTCTTTCTTATTTTTTTTCAATTCGATTAAAAAAAGATGAAAAGTAAACTAAACTTATTTGATTTATTCATCATTTGTCTTTTTATAAATGATTAACCTAGTAAATTGAATTAAATGAGCTAAAAAAGAGCAACGATGTTATTTATGTATCTTTTGAAGATGCATTATAATATTAGTAACTCAATATTTACACCTTTTTAAAGAATCTTGGTGGCTTTTAAAGTAACATATAATTGAATGGGCACTAATTCAAAATTTAGAAAAATTTCAAAAATAAAATAAAATGTAGAACACTGCAAAATAAAAGAAAAAAACACTAGAAATTTTAAAAGCTCGATGGAGTAGGGTAAAAGTAGAAAGAACCTAAATGCGGGTTGGATTGATTTATCATCTTGTAATTTTCACGTTTTTACCTCTTTATACTTTGAACCTCCTTCACAGAAATCCTGGGTCCGCCACTTCTTGTAGTGTATTCTTTCCTCTAAAAAACGGTGTAACCCATTGAATATTGAATTAATACACTATTTATACCGCTCATGTTTTTGGCCCTATGCTATGAGGGTCAGATAGTGTGGCCGCTCTACGCATGATCAAATTTCTAGAAGCCAATTTTTTGCTTTTCTCTTTTTCTTTTCAACTGGTGTGACACAGGCCTGGTAGCGTAGCTGCCGCACATACGCCCTTGTCAAGTTTTTCTTCATTTTTCTATATTCATTTAGCTCAATGACTACCGGATGCGATCTTGATCATTTCATTGAACTTCTACTCAGACTTCAAAGCTAACAAGTCTATTTTTGCTCCAAACATGCCTATTAGTTCTGACATATTTGATATGCAAAGATATTTATACCGCACATATTTAATCCATGGACAAATTTAACCTTTAGCCAAAATAAATTCGACCCACTCATCTTTTTGGCTCTATGCTATGTGGGCCAGGTAGTGTGGCCGCTCTGTGCATGATCAAATTTCTAGAAGCCAATTTTTTTGCTTTTCTCTTTTTCTTTTCAACTGGTGCGGCACAGGCCTGGTAGCGTAGCTGCTGTGCATACACCCTTGTCAAGTTTTTCTTCATTTTTCTATATTCATTTAGCTCAATGACTATCGGATGCGATCTTCATCATTTCATTGAACTTCTACACAGACTTCAAAGCTAACAAGTCAATTTTTGCTCCAAACATGCTTATTAGTTCTGACAAATTTGATATGCAAAGAAACACATGTAATAAGCACACACCAATTATAATAATGATCAAGTGATGACAAAAGAACACATATGAGATCTTTAAAATAGTTAAATATATGTATTTTATTTAAATATCAATAACAATCATAAATTTTTTAGACAAATGTTTTCACTATGGAAAAGTTTAATTATATAATATATTAATTTCCCTTGATGTCTCTTATATTTTGATATATCTTTGTAAAAGTTTAGACTTTACCACTGATAACTTGTAACGACCTGTTCCCGTCGTTATAGAAATTCCAACGAGGGAAAATTTGGGGCCGATAAACTTTTTCGTAGTATTTGGATTTTCTCAACCTAGTCCAGATTTGGACGAAATCAGAGTTTTTAAGGTGTAGAGAAATCTGGTAACAACCGGGTGAGTTAATTGTGATTTTGATTACATGAGTAGTTAGATAACTTGTTAAAAACTCGTACGACTTTACGAAATTGAATTCGGGCGAGTAGAACTCCCGGAATCGATCTTAGCGTGAAGGGTATTTTTTTAGCGTCGTGGGTTAGAGATGTGCTGTGAAATGGGGATTTTGGAATTATTAAAATAGCTCATTGTTTCGTGCAAGCCGCTTTGGCGCTGGATTTTGTCGCTCTGGCGGGGCCGCTGTAGCAGGGTGAGGGCCGTTGTGGCGGGCCAAACGCGACTTAAAGTCGTAAATAAACCCCTAAACAACCTTATTTGGCACTTTTTTATTTTTAGAGCTAAGGAACGAACCCTAGGCGACTCCTACTTGTTTTTCACCATTCTTGAGCCTAAAGGTAAGCTTTTCACTCCCCGAATCCATTTTTCGATCCGTAGAACGTAATAGAATGGGTGAATATTGATGGGGGAGGGTTTTGTTATAGATTCTATGGTGGAAACAACCCTAATTTGGATAATTGGGATCATGGGTTTGATCTAGGGTTCATAGAATTGTTAGTAATTCGGGTAATTAGTGGTTGTTTATTGATTCCCGTATTATATTGATTGTTTGTAGACCAAGAACAAGCGGAACAAATTCGGAAAGGGAAGGATCAAGTTTCTTAGGGTTTCAAGCTTGTTTCGAGGCAGGTAATGGTTGTGATTCTATAATTGTAACATCTCACAATTTGAAATAACTAGGAAGAAGCTTATAATTGGAAATAGTCATTTTTGGAAACAATTAAAAATCTGGAAATTTGTCAAGTAAGGCAAAGTTGAGTTTCGGTCAACTTCAAACGACCATAATTCCTAGCTCAGGATGAGTTAGGTGTACTTCCAGATATGGTTGCAAAGCTCTTGGAAGGATCTTTCCAAGGCCGCTAAGTTTGCACGATTTAGACATCATATGAGTGAGATATGCCTTTCGGAAGTTGGGTTGTTGGAATACGGAATTTGTCTAATCCGGATTTTAGAAGGGCGATTCAGTCTTTTCCTTACCTAATTACTCTAATTCGTTTTTAGGAGATTAATTGGGGTAAAACCAGACTTTATTCAGTTTTGGAAAATTAGAATACGCTTAGGGCTTGGAGAAAAGAGAAAAGAAGAAAGAAAGGGAGAAAAGCCAAGATTTCGCCAAGAACGTCAAGCGTTTGGAGTGGAATTCGTCGGGGGTGATCCCTATTAAGGTATGTGAGATTTCTTTCGTGTTGGGTTAGGTCACCCACACACTAACTTGTTCAATTCAGTGAAATTGGAGTTGTTTGAATGTTAAGAAAGTGAAGTTCTTGAAGAACATTGTTGAATTCGTGTGGGTTGATTGTTGAATGCCTAGTGTTGATTTGATACGTGTTTCCAGGTTGTTTTTTTGAGTTAAATCTATCATGTATTGAGGGTATAAATGATCCTAAGTGTTTGGGGAAAGGACCATTGAAGTTTAGAGAGTTTAGAGATGAAAAACGAATGAGAAAAGTCGGGGATTTTCTGGGCAAGGGCTTGGGGCGTCGCGCCAGCCAGAGCACCACAAAAGTTCCTCTGAACTTTGGCCTCTGGCGCGTCGCACCAGCCAGAGTGCCACAGGCAGCCCTCTGAAGTTTGAGGGTTGGCACCCCGCACCTCTCAGAGCGCCAGGGACGCCAGTTCTCCCCATTCGTTCCCCACCTTCTCGTACTTGTTCCTAAGTGATATACCTATGCTTCCTAGTCGATTCCAACACTCTAAAGTACACCTAAACATCATGAAATCATCCATAAACATGAGATCATGAACCTTGAATCCATAATTCAATTCAAGGAAAGTTAAGTTCAAAGTCAAGAAGTTAAGAGTCAAGTCTAGAAGTTAAGAAGCAAGTCAAAGCAAAGTTTCTTATAGTTTTCAAGAGTTTTTATTAAACGTTTAAACTTCGTTTTAAGGCTCAAGTTTCAAGTAAAGTAAAGAGTAAAGAGTTGAGTTCATTTCTCAAAAGTTATTAGGGAACTAAGTATTCCCAAAAAAGTTTATAAATGTTTTCACATTTGAGCAAGAAAGGAACTATGATTTTTCAAAGAGCCTTCGGGCTAGTTTTCAGAAAAGAGAAATAGCTTTCTAAATGAAGCGAGCAGGGAAACTGAGATTTCCAAGATAGCCTTTGAGCTAAGTTTTTGAGCACTAATCTCAAATCACAAAAGAAGTATGTTTTTAAACATAAAGAACTAAGTATATTTTTGGGAGTAGTATTGAGCACCGATATGGGGATGCGAGTTCATATTAACTCAAGTCTCCATAAACCATGTAGCAATCATGGGTAGAAAAGGGTCATACTTTTTAAGGGAATCCTTTTCGCATAGACTAGTGGATCCACTTAGTGAGTTAGCTTCCTATATCATGGCAAGGTATAGGATGGGCCTCGGCAGCGTGAGATAAAGCGTTGTATCATCACTATAGTTCTTAAGTGATAGTTGTCGGTTAGAGAAACTCCCACAACAGTAGTAGCATGGTTCCTCAAGGGGTTCTGCTTAGTGTGAATGGGGGTATAGACTTCATTCATGCATTGCACAAGTAGACTTTGAGAGGGAGCATGGTTTGTCTTTTTATGATATTATGATTATGAATTGACAATATATTTTCAACAGTTTTCTTTATATTGCGCTTGTTTTAAATTGCTTTATAATGAAATAAGTTTATTTAAGTATTCAGGAGTTGAGAAGAGCCAAGGTAAGTGTTTCTTTCATAATCTCTTTCGAGCCTATGTTGTTTTAGCATTCCAACTCGCATACTCGTACATTCAATGTACTGATGCCAGTTGGCCTGCATCGTATTATGATGCAGACACAGGTAACTAGGATCGGCATCCGGCACATTCGTTAATCCAGTGAGCAGTTCAGAGTCTGTTGGTGAGCCTCTTTGCATTCCAGAGGACTCATTTACATTGCTTTCAGTTTTAGTATTAGTTTATTAGGATGTCGTGGGCCTGTCCCGACATCCATCTCAGTTGTTTATAGGCTTCATAGATAGTCAGAGAGTCAGTTAGTTAATTCAATTGTCTTTACTCTTCATTTCATATGTTAAAGACTTGAGTTTGCCTTAATGGCCAGTTAAATGTTCCTTTATAACATTCTAGTTACTTCTTAAATGCGTATATGATGAGTTAAGTCTTCCGATGAGTTAGTAAGCCATGCCAAGGGTTCGCTTGAGGCTAGCAATGGTCTTCGAGTGCCGGCCATGTCCAGGGTGTAGGCTCGGGGCGTGACAATGATTGTGTGATGTATGCTTGTTCTTACTTCATTATGATACATGTATGTATATGAATGTTGCATTATTGATCACACTTGTTGTAAATGAGATAGATGAATGATGATTACCATAAAATCATGACTTAATTGTTTGATCTTAAGGATATACTTGTGATTGTGATTGTCGTATGTTGAATGGATCGGTTGCCATGTTCCGACATAACTAACTTGGATCGGTTGTCACGTTCTGGCATAACTATGGGATCGGTTGCCACGTTCCGACATAATTATTGGATCGGGTACCACGTTCCGATATGCTAACTATTTGGGTTTGGGCTCCATGAGAGGACCAATGATTTGATATAATTGTGTATCTTGAGAAATGTGAAGTTGTTCATTGTTCGTATATGCTGATGATATTGTATATGTTCGATATGTGCATGTGATTATATTGTTGTATTGACTAATGTAAGTTACACTTAGTGGGATAGCCGTGTGATCCTACCAGTACACTGTGGTTGTGTATTGATACTGCACTTGCTCTTATTTTTGTTGAGTATATGGCATCTTCAAGCGGCTATTGACAGACCTTGCTTAGAAGATCAGTGATCGTTCGAATTCAAGGGTGAGCTAATTCTTCTGGGCTGCCATGGGTTCTCTTTCGTCTATGTCCACCATTTCCGGACTTAGACTATGTTCTAGTTAGTTGATTAGTTCATTAGATTGGGATTGCATCCCTTCTTGTTTAGACTTGTTGAACTTTAGATGTTTTGGTACATTGACTTTCAGGTTCTAGGCATTACTTCCGCAATGTTAGTTATTATTGTTAGACTTTTGTTAGAGTTTATGGGAACTCTATTTATTTCCTTAGTATTTAACTTGCTTCCGTAACTTAAATGTCTTAGTTTTTGTTTAGTTGCTTGGTTTGAGTTGTAGTAGTGGTTCTCTCACCGGAGGGTTAGTATGGGTGTCAATCACGACGGTCTGTGTCATGACAAAGTTGGTATTAGAGCCTAGGTTTGTTGATCTCGATGTACCAAAACAAGTCTAGTAGAGTCTTGTGGAACGGTATAGGGACGCCTTTACTTTTCTTCGAGAGGCTATAAGACTTCAGGAAATCTCTTTGTTTTTCTTGTCTCCTTTCGTGCTATGACTTGATTCCAATTGGTATCTAGCGATTCAAATTGGTATCTGTCACTCCTCGAGCCTACACCCTGGACGTGACCGACACTCGATGACCATTGCTAGCCTTAAACGAACCCTTGGCCTGGCTTACTAACTCAACGGAAGACTTAACTCATCATATACGCATTTAAGAAGTAACTAGAATGTTATAAAGGAACATTCAACTGGCCATTAAGGCAAACTCAAGTCTTTAACATATGAAATGAAGAGTAAATACAATTGAATTAACTAATTGATTGTCTGACTATCTATGAAGCCTCTAAACAACTGAGATGGATGTCGGGACAGGCCCACGACATCCTAATGAACTAATACTAAAACTGAAAGCAATGTAAAGGAGTCCTCTGGAATGCAAAGAGGCTCACTAACAGACTCTGAAGTGCTCACTGGATCAACGAATGCGCTGGATGCCGATCCTAGTTACCTGTGTCTGTATTATAAGACGATGTAGGCCAACTGGCATCAGTACATTGAATGTATGAGTATGCGAGTTAGAATGCTAAAACAACATAGGCTTGAAAGAGAATCTGAAGAACATACCTGGCTCTACTTAACTCAACATAACTGGACTCATTTCAATATAAAACAATTTAAAAGCAAGTGCAATATAAGGAAAAACTGTTTAAAAACATGATGTCAACTCTGTGTATTTAGAAATACAATAACAACTCTGTATGTATGCAAAGGTACAATATGAACTCTGCTTGTATATGAAAAATAAAAATATATCTGATGTATATAAAGATACAAAATAATATTGTGGGAGTTTCTCTAACCGACAACCATCACATAAGAGTTATTGTGATGATACAACGATCTCCCTTACGCTGCCAGCGCATCCTATACCCTGCCCAAGGTATAGGACCTAAATTACTAAGTGGATCCACTAGTCTATGCGGAAAGGGTTCATCTAAAAAGTATGACCCTTTTCTACCCATGATGGCTACATGGTTTAAGGGGGCTGATAGTTGTATGAACTCTTCTCCATCGGTGCTCAATACTATCCAAAAATGATACTAGCTCTTTATGTTTAAAGACATAATTCTTCTGTGATTTGAGATTAGTACTCAAAAACTTAGCTCAAAGGCTATCTTGGAAATCAAAGTTTTCCCTCTTGCTTCATTTAGAAAGCGATTACTCTTTTCTGAAAACTAACCCAAAGGCTCTTTGGAAATCAAGGTTTTCCTTTCTTGTTTAAATGTGAAAACATTTTAAACCCTTTGGAAATACATAGTCCCCATATACTTTTGAAGAAATGGACTTCAAACTTAAATCTTAACTCAACTTGAACTTTAAGTCTAAAAACAAAGTTGAGACATTTATAAAAGACTTTTGAAAACTTTAATGGACTTCCTTTAACTTGACTCTTGACATTTCTTGACTTTGATCCTAACTTTCCTTGAATTGGATTATGGATTCAAGGTTCGTGATCTCATGTTTATGGATGATTTCATTATGTTTAGATGTACCTTAGAGTGTTGGAATCAACAAGAAAACATAGGTGCATTGCTAAGGAACAAGTACAAAGAGGTGGGGTACGGATAGGGAGAACTGGTGTCCCTGGCGCTCTGAGAGGCGCGGGGCGCTAGCCCTCAAACTTCAGAGGACTTGCTGGGGGATGCTGGCTGGCGCGTCTCCCCAAGGGGTGAACTTCAGAGCCCCTTTTGGGGCGCGCTGGTTGGCGCGACACCCCACCCCCTTCCCCAGGTTTTTGATGATTTTTCTTCTCCGTTTTTTCAACTCTAAACCTTCTAAACTTCAATGGTTTTTCCCCAAACACTTAGGATAATTTATACCCTCAATATATGATAGATTCAAACCGAAATTTCACCCGGAAACATGAATCAAATCGCAAGAAACTTCAATCAACACAACCCACAAGAATTCAAGAAAAACCTTTAACAATGTTCATCAAGAACTCAATTTCTAAACTTTCAAAGACTTAAATTCGCTGAATTAAATCATAATTGGCACGTGGGTGAACTAAACTAATTCTATGTGATCTCACATACCTTGTAGGGATCCCCCCCGACGAAATCCACAAGTTAACTCGACGATCTTGACGAATCTTAAACGTTCTTCTCCTTTCTCCTCTTTTCTCTTCTCTCACAACCCTAACTCCTTTGGTAAAAGTTTAAACTGATATAATTCAGCTTAGACCCTTAAGTAATTACCAAAAATGAATTCAAATAAAAGGGTAAGGAAAAGACCAAACTACCCTTTAAAAATTCGGATTGAACTTTCCTTATTCCAACAACCCAACTTCCAAAGGGGATAACTTACTCATACGAACTCGGATTTACGCAAACTTGGCAGCGTTGGAAAGATCATTCTAAGAGATTTCCTACCATATCTAGAAGTACCTTTAACTCATCTTGAGCTAGAATTTATGGTCGTTTGAAGTTGACAAAAAACTCAACTTTTCCTAACTTAAACAAATTTCCAGATTTTCATTCTTTCCAAAAATGACTATTTTCAATTATTAGTTTCTTCCTAGTTATTTCAAATTGCGAGATGTTACTATATCTAACCTCCTTCACTTTTCTGTCCGCAGATGGTTAATACTAGATTCAACAGTGTCAGGTCTGTAGCTCCCGTTAATGCTCCAGCTAGGAATCTATAGCGAGGGGTCACAGTCGAGGTAGGGGTATAGGAAGAGCTAGGGGAAGAGTATGTGGAAGAATAGCGCCTGCTGGGAATAGAGCTCCTGTTAAGAATGCTCATGTGAATCAGAACCCTCTTGTGCATCATGAATATATTGAAGAGGAGAATATTGATATTGAGAATTTTGAGGATGTGGGACAAGACGAAGAGGTGCAGACTAAGACTACCGATGTTCCCCCCAAAGACCTTGTGTTAGCTCGACAGATCATGTCATTCTTGAAGGGGTTGGTTCGTCTTGGAGTGCTTCCTTCTACTCAAGGAACTCAAGCTCCTACTAATCCTTCTGTCGCTAGCACTATGCCCAAGGTGGGTGAGACTAGAGGTAATGATGCTTTCTTCCGTCCTTTGTTGGGTTATGTTATGACTGGTAATGAGCATGAAATGTTGACTAAGTTTTTGAAACTAAAAACTCCTGTGTCTCTTGGTTCTGAGAATGAGGATGCTTATGAGTTCATCTTAGATTGCTATGAGAGGCTTCATAAGTTGGGAATTGTCCATCAGCATGGGGTTGAGTTTGTGTCCTTTCTATTTCAAGGTGAGGCTAAGCAATGGTAGAGAGCTTATATAGAATGTAGATCTTCAACTTTATCTCCACTTACTTGGACCCAGTTTCATGCTCTATTTTTGGAGAAATATGTGCCTAGGACTTTTAGGGATCGCAAGAAGGATGAATTCATAGATTTGGAGCAAGGTGGTATGACTATGGCTGCTTATGAGGCCAAGTTCCATGCTTTGTCTAGATATGCTACTCAATTGGTGACGACTGAGGAGGAGAGGATCCAGTTATTTATTAGGGGACTAAATTATGAGTTACAAGTATTATCTGTTCATATGACTTCTGCAGGGAGGAACTTTAATGAGGTAACATACTATGTTAAGAAAGTGGATGGGGTAAGGCGAGATGGTCAAACTAAGGCATTGGCTAAAAGGGCCAAGAGCTCGGGTAACTTTCAAGGTTCTTATTCCAAGAGGTCTGGAAGGCCAACGCTTGCAGCCAAGCCAATTCAGTCTGCTATGCCCGCCTCTGCATGTAGTTACTCGAAAACTCCATCTCATAATTTTCAGGATAGCCAAGGAGTCGCGCCTTCGACGGGCGGCAGACTATCTTTTGATCGTACTTGTTACAACTGTGGAAAACCTGGGCATATGAGGAGAGATTGTCCCCACCCACGTATGTTTGAGTCCGCGCAGCAGCAGACTAGAGCAGTGATACCCGTGGGAAATGGTAATAATGGTAGAGGGCGTCCACAAGGTGGGCGAGAAGGTAATCAGCGAGACCGTGGAGGTAGAGAAAATGGTAATGCAGGCAGGGGTAACGTGCAACCAGGCAGGGAAGTGGTTCGTCATGATGATAGGGATTAGTGTTATGCCTTTCCGGGCAAGAATGAGGCAGAGACGTCTGACGTGGTGATCACAAGTACTATTCTTATATGTGACCGGGTGGCTAATGTGTTATTTGATCCAGGTTCTACTTATTCTTATGTATCTGTGCGATTTGCCTCAGAGTTTGATATGATTTGTTATATACTTGATGCCCCTATCCATATTTCTACCCCAGTTGGAGAGTCAGTCATAGTTACCCATGTCTATCGTGCTTGCCCTATTTTGTTTATGGGTTTTCAAACTTGGGCTGATTTGGTGATTTTGGATATGACTGACTTTGACATAATCATAGGTATGACTTGGTTGTCCCCCTATTATGCCATACTTAATTGTAATACTAAGTCCGTAACTCTAGAAAATCTGGGAAGGGAAAAATTAGAGTGGGAAGGGGCGTACAAGCCTAAGCGAACTAAGATCATATCCTCCATTCGGGCTAAGAGATTGATATGGCAGTGTTGTTTGGCTTATTTGGCTCATATTAGAGATGTTGAGATTGAGGCTCCATCCATTGGGTCTATTCCTGTGGTGTTGGAATTTATAGAAGTGTTTCCTAATGATTTGTCTGGTATGCCTCTGGATAGAGATATAGATTTTTGCATTGATTTAGAGCCTGGTACGCGTCCCATTTTTATCCCTCCATATCGCATGGCTCCGGCAGAATTAAGAGAGCTTAAGGCTCAAATCCAAGAACTTCTTGATAAAGGATTTATTTGTCCTAGTGCTTCCCCATGGGGTGCTCCAGTTTTGTTTGTTAAGAAAAATGATGGCAGTATGAGAATGTGTATAGATTACCGGCAATTGAATATGGTCACTATTCTAAACAAGTACCATTTGCCTCGAATATATGATCTTTTTGACCAATTGCAAGGTGCATCAGTTTTCTCTAAGATTGATCTAAGATCCAGTTACCATCAATTGAAAATTAGGCCTGAGGATGTGCCCAAGACAGCGTTTAGAACCCGCTATGGGCACTATGAGTTTTTGGTTATGTCTTTTGGTTTGACCAATACGCCTGCAACTTTTATGAGTTTAATGAATGGGGTGTTCACGCCATTTCTTGATTCTTTCGTCATAGTCTTTATTGATGATATTTTGGTCTATTCAAAAAGTGAGAAAGAACATGCCGACCATCTTCGTAGTGTTTTGGGTGTTCTTGGGAAGCAAAAGTTATATGCTAAATTCTCTAAGTGTGAATTTTGGTTGAAATCGGTTGCATTTTTGGGGCATGTAGTTTCAAAAAAAGGGGTAATGGTAGATCCCCAAAAGATTAAGGCGGTTAAGAATTGGGTTAGGCCTAGCTCTACGACAAAAGTTAGGAGTTTTGTTGGGCTCACTAGCTATTATCGTCGATTTGTGAAATTTTTTTCTTCCATTGCCACTCACTTGACTAACTTGACCAAAAAGAAGGTACCCTTCGAATGGACTGAAAAGTGTGATGAGAGTTTTCACAAGCTCAAGACTCTCTTGACCACTGCGCCCATTCTAGCATTACCGATTGAAGGTAAGGATTTTATTATTTATTGTGATGCTTCACATTCTGGTTTGGGTGTTGTGTTGATACAGGATAAGAATGCTATAGCTTATGCCTCGCGTCAATTGAAAGTGCATGAGAAGAATTATCCAACACATGTTTTAGAGTTGGCAGCGGTAGTGTTTGCTTTTAAGATATGGCATCATTACCTCTATGGTGTTAAGTGTGAAATGTTTATTGATCATTGTAGTTTGCAAAATGTGGATGGAGTTACTTAAGGATTATGATGTGATCATTCAATACCATCCGGGCAAGGCTAATGTGGTGGTAGACGCTTTAAGTCGAAAAGCGGTGAGTATGGGTAGTTTAACTTGCTTAAGTGTAAACAAGCGACCTTTGGCTAAGGAAATTCAGACCTTAGAGTCTAAGTTCATGTAGTTGGGCATCTCAGAAAGAGGTGGGGTGTTAGCTAGCATTGAAGTGAGGGCCACATTCATTGAGGAGATCAAGGCCAAACAATTTGAGGATGAGAATTTGGAGGAGCTTAGAAAGAAGATTGTGAATGGTAAGGCACAAGAGACCACTCTTGATACGAATGGTGTGCTCAATTTTAAGGGAAGAATCTGTGTTCCTAGAGTAGATGACTTGATTGAGAAATTGTTGGCAGAGTCTCATGGTTCGCGATATTCTATTCATCCGGTGTGACCAAGATGTATCGAAATTTGAAGCAAATTTATTGGTGGCCGGGCATGAAGAAGGACATAGAGAAGTTTGTGGCGAAGTGTCAAAATTGTCAACAAATGAAGTATGAACATCAAAGGACTGCAGGTTTGGTTCAAAGAATGCCAATTCCGAAATGGAAGTGGGAAAGAATAGCCATGGATTTTGTGGTTGGTCTTCCCAAGACTTTGGGGAAGTTTGATTCTATTTGGGGAGTGGTTGATAGATTGACTAAGTCAGCCTATTTTATTCCGTTAAGAATAAATTATAATGCTGAACAATTGGCTAAAATTTATGTGAAAGAGATAGTGAGGTTGCATGGGGTGCCCCTCTCTATCATCTCAGACCGTGGTACCCAATTCACATCCAAGTTTTGGAGGAAATTACATGATGAATTGTGCACACAACTCACTTTTAGTACAACCTTCCATCCACAGATAGACGGGCAGTCAGAGAGGACTATTCAAGTGTTAAAAGACATGTTGAGGGCATATGTGCTTGATTTTGAAGGGCATTGGGATAAATTCATAGCTTTGTGTGAGTTCTCCTATAATAATAGTTATCACTCCAGCATTGATATGGCATCATTTGAGGTACTCTATGGGAGGGGATGTAGATCACTCATAGGATGGTTTGAGGCTGGAGATGTGAAACCTTTGGGGGTAGATTTAGTGAAAGATGTTCAAGATAAGGTGAGGAGCATTCAAGCTTAGCTTTTAGCAGCCCAGAGTAGACAAAAGAAGTATGCGGATCATAGGTAAGAGACATGGCGTTTCAAACCGGTGAGAATGTTCTTCTTAAGGTTTCACCCATGAAAGGGGTGATGAAATTTGGTAAGAAAGGTAAGCTAAGTCTGCGATACATTGGTCCATTTGAGATTCTTGAATATGTAGGACCGGTAGCGTATAGATTGGCTATACCTCCTAAGTTATCGAGAGTTCATCCAGAATTTCATGTGTCCATGTTGAAGAGATATCACAGTGACGGGGATTATATCATAAAGTGGGACTCAATTGTGTTAGACAAGGACCTCCAATATGAGGAGGAACTGATTGCAATTCTTGATCGTGATGTGCATAAGTTGAGAACCAAGGAGATTAAGTCCGCGAAAGTTCAATGGAAGCATCGTCCAGTTGAGGAAGCTACTTGGGAAACCGAGAGAGACATGTGAGACAAGTATCCCCAATTGTTCGTCGATTCAGGTACTACTTCATTCCTTCTTAGCCTATTTTTCTAAGTTTTATCACTCGGGGATGAGTGATGGGTAAATTGGTATCTATTGTAATGACCTATTCCCATCGTTATAGAAATGCCAACGGGGTAAAATTTGGGGCTGGAAAACTTTTTCGTAGTAATTGGATTTTCTCAATCTAGTCCAGGTTTGGATGAAATCGGAGTCTTTAAGGTGTAGAGAAATCTAGTAACAATCGGGTGAGTTAATTGTGATTTTGATTATATGAGAATCGGGCACCACTTGGGATGGGAATGGCTCAGCCCATATGCATCATTTGATGAAAGCACTCCAGTTCCCATTGCAATCGAGTATGTCCACCACCATAAATACCAGAATTGGGTCGATGACCTTAGTAGTTAGATAACTCGTTAAAGAACCAGTACAACTTTATGGAATTGAATTCGGGCGAGTAGAACTCCCGAAATCGATCTTAGAGTGAAGGGTATTTTCTGAGCATCGTGGGTTAGAGGTGTGTTGTGAAATGGAGATTTTGGAATTATTAAAATATCTCACTGTTTCGTGCAAGCCGCTTTGACGCTGGATTTTGTCGCTCTGGCGGGGCCATTGTAGCGGGGTAAGGGCCGTTGTGGCGGGCCAAACGCGACTTAAAGTTGTAAATAAACCCCTAAACGACCTTATTTGGTACTTTACAATTTTTAGAGCTAAGGAACGAACCCCAAGCGACTCCTACTCATTTTTCACCATTCTTGAGGCTAAAGGTAAGCTTTTCACTCCCCGAATCCATTTTCGATCCGTAGAACGTAATATAATGGGTGAATATTGATGGGGGAGGGTTTTGTTATAGATTCTATGGTGGAAACAACCCTAATTTGGATAATTGGGATTATGGGTTTGACCTAGGGTTCCTATAATTTTAGTAATTCGAGTAATTAGTGGTTGTTTATTGATTCCCGTATTATATTGATTGTTTGTAGACCAAGAACAAGCAGAACGAATCTGGAAAAAGAAGGATCAAGTTTCTTAGGGTTTCAAACTTGTTTCGAGGTAAGTGATGGTTGTGATTCTATGATTGTGTGATGTATGTTTGTTCTTGCTTTATTATGATACATGTATGTATATGCATGTTGCATTATTGATCACACTTGTTGTAAATGAGATAGATGAATGATGATTACCATGAAATCATGATTTAATTGTATGATCTTGAGGATATACTTGTGATTGTGAATGTGATTGTGATTGTGATTGTGGTGTGTTGAATGGATCGGTTGCCACGTTCCGGCATAACTATGGGATCGGTTGCCACGTTTCGACATAATTATTAGATCGGGTACCACGTTTCGATATGCTAACTATTTGGGTTTGGGTTCCATGAGAGGACTAGTGATTTGATATAATTGTGTATCTTGAGAAATGTAAAGTTGTTCATTATTCGTATATGTTGATGATATTGTATATGTTCGATATGTGCATGTGATTATATTGTTGTATTGACTAACAACGTAAGTTACACTTAGTGGGATAGTCACGTGATCCTACCAGTACACTATGGTTGTGTACTGATATTGCACTTGCTCTTATTTTTGTTGAGTACATGGCATCTTCAAACAACTACTGACATACCTCGCTTAGGAGATCAATGATCGTTCGAATTCAAGGCATTACTTCCGCCATTTTCGGACTTAGACTATGTTCTAGTTAGTTGATTTGTTCATTATATTGGCGTTGCATCCCTTCTTTTTTAGACTTGTTGAACTTTAGATGTTTTGGTACATTGACTTTCAGGTTCTAGGCATTACTTCCGCAATGTTAGTTATGTTAGACTTTTGTTAGAGTTTATGAGAACTCTATTTATTTCCTTAGTACCTAACTTGCTTCCGTAACTTAAATGTCTTAGTTTTGGTTTAGTTGCTTGGTTTGAGTTGTAGTAGCGGTTCTCCCACCGGAGGGTTAGTGTGGGTGTCAATCACGACGGTCTGGGTCGCTAGTTGACAATAATTGTTTTTGATGGTGGCAGGACATTACATGCGATGTAATGACCAATAATGAAGATGTCCATAATCCATTTGGGTTAGTAATTAGTATATTCAATATTGGTTAACAACATGGCTCATCTTTAATTAGTACAAGATGAAATTATGTAAATGGTCACCACATATTTTAATTTTACTCTATTATTAAGATATATACCATGATTATCTCTCTTAATTCTTGTAGGTTATGATCAATTGTAATTTATGAAATATGAGCTAATACATAATCCATACAAGAATTCAATTGAAGTAGCAATTGAGGTAGAATCCATATTCCATACTTCATAGTTTATGGGTTAGACATATATAAGATTGATTAGTGATCCATATAATCTTACATGTAAATACATTTCTTTCTAAAAAATATGCATATATGTAATATAATTGGCCAATAACACTTGAAAATAATGTAAAGTATATATCAATTTATAATAAGTAAGTGAACTATAACCTCCACAATCTCAGACCTAAATTTGTATATAAATGAAGTTATGATGACTGACATAAGTTGAACAGATTCATTTCAGAATAGAAAATCATATTGAGAATCAGAATTGCGCTTGGAGCCTATAGCTAGAACAAACAACACACCATCAACTAGATTTGATATACTAGTAGGGCTTGTGAGCAAAGTAAGAGATCTTATTTTATCCATAAGGATAGTGGGGGAAAATTAATTGGGTCACCGGTAAAGAACCTCTACTTAAGCAAAAATCATAAGAGAAGAAATGTTCACAGAAGGTTAGGAAATAGTATGTCCGCTTCACCAGGTTCTACCATTGCAAGGCCCATTCATACTCAAAAAAGAGTTTGACCCTGGCTCAGAAACAACGCTAGCTATATGCTTAAAAAATGCAAGTCGAAAGGTAGTTTTTATCCCCCAGGAAGTGAGAAGAGTTGAGAACAAAGTGGCGAACGAGTGCGTAACGTGTGGGAATCTACCAAACAGTTCGGGTCAAATCCTGAAGAAAGCTAAAAACATTGTTTGATGAGCCTACATATAGTATTAGGTAGTTGTTCAGGTTAAGGCTAACCAATCCAATGATGCTTAGTTGGTATTTTTGGTGATCAGTACTAGGACTGAGACACGGCCCGAACTCTCATGGAGGGCAGTAGTGGGGAATCTTGGACAATTGGCGAAAGCTCAATCCAACAATATTATGTGAGTGAAGAAAGTCAATGCCGCTTTTAAAGCTCTTTCATCGAGTGCGCAATCATGATAGGAACCGAGGAAGAAACCTTGACTAACTCTGTGTCAGTAGTCGCGGTAAGACGGTAAGAAGGGGCAAGTGTTCTTCGGAATGACTGGGCGTAAAGGGCACGTAGGTGGTAGATCGGGTTGAAAGTTAGCATCTTTCACTTAATGAATCACGCCTTTTTCAATGCATTACTATTCCTGAGTGCAGGTTCGGTGATTCATTTCATGTCGGATGAGCAAGATATACGGAAGATAGGGGGCTTGCCTCCTAATTCCCTTTTACCTATGACATGATGCTTATGGGAAGGTTATCTCTAATTGGATTTCCTTTTCCTACTGAATTTTATTCCAAAGATGTGATCTTAGAACTCGGTTATACTAAGTGTACCATTAGAGGGAACTTTGCTTTCTGGTTGGGAAGTGTCTGTGTCCTTTTCAGTTATTATTACTCCTTTTGTTCACTTTTCTAACATTTCTAGTACTAACTAATTCATTCAGGTGGGACATCTTACGATGCCATGATGCGCCCATTCTTATAACCATTCCTTTAATAATTTTGGCTATCAGAGTCTCTTTGTAGGATACTTGGTCAAAGTGTGACCTATTAGCTCATAACTAAGTATTGTGACGAAAGGATTGTTGCTCACTCGACACGATTGCACGAGGTTATAATTCACCCAACACGATCATCCGGGGTGAACAAGAATCGGGGAACGGATGCAGGAGAAATTCCCACCAACGGTTGAGATGTTCAGTCAACTTCTTTCTCCTTTTTGGGGTCCCGACCGCTACAAGTAAGCAGAAAAGGGAGGAGGAAAGAGGCCATGGTGAACCATCATAATAAGTGAACAAGTGTAAGCTTCACTGCCCGACATTATGGAGTACTGACCACACAGACGAACAAGCAATGAAGCAAAGGATGGGAAAAAACGAAATCAATGTGTTCCAGTTTCTAGCCTTGCACTGACCATCCAACAGACCATGGACTAAACGACCACTGCCTGAAAAAGCTATGTCCACCCCCCACCCCATAAGGTACATCTCGCTCCTATGGGCCGCTATAACTATCCAATAAGACACTCGAAATTGGAAGGATAAACAAATCCACTGGCGGACTTTCGAGTTACAAATCTTACGATACAGGAGCGAGATTCTCTTAAAAGCCAACGTTGTGGGTGGCCAAGAGGGCCCACTAGGAGACTTGTGCATAAATTTTGTGTATACAATATATGAGGTTATTATAACTATCCTAACCATATACATAGATGATAGATAGCCACAATTTAATTACTTTAGTAAAAAAAAATTATTTCTATTTTGCTTTCTAATTATGTTCTAGTTTATGTATATGATTTTCTGTATATTTCAATGCTTAGTACAATCATTTTTGTTTGTTGAAACTAAACAAAAGTTGAAAATGAAGGTGTTGACTTAGTGGTTTAACAAGGATGGAAGTGATTAATTAACATTATTGCAGTTTTAGTCCTCTAATCTTGATAAACATTGATTCCAATCCTTGTAATACTTAAACTTTCATAATTAACTTTCAAGTAATTGAAATATGCAATTTTAATCCCTCTACGTGCTTTTGAAAGTCTAATGACTGTTAATTAGTAAACCATATAGCTATTCATGTATTATGATAGATTGAATCATTGAATGGGAGAGAAATGTCTCCTTTTTGGTGATTAATTTTCTTTTATATCAACATATCTTAATTACATGTGTTCTTCATAACATGTCAACTTATATGCATATTAACAAAAATTATCGAGAATTTCACTTGTCGAATTGAAAAAAGAAAAAGACAAATATATAATACATAAGAATAACATCGAAGATATTTTTATGAAACTAAAATCAATATAATTCAAAGATAACATTATACATTTTTTAGAAATAAAAGTAAAACAGAAGAATATTTGAGGGATTGCAATTTTTGGTAGATTGAATAGATGTACATGACAAAGATATAACAATATTATATAATAATAATAATAATGAGAATAATTGAAATCAAATTCCTACTACACCAAACACAATCATTATTGTGTTTGGTACGAAGAAAAATGTTTTCCTCCTAGAAAAATATTTTTTTAAAAAATAAATAATTTTTTTACTTATTTTTTAGTGTTTCATAAGTAAATAAAAAAATTATCTTAAAAATATTTATATGTAAATTAGCCAAAAATTATGAGGGTGGAATGGGACAGAGAGTGGGGGTTCAGGGGTTGAATGATCAAAAGAGGGAGTTGGGGTTGGGGACACTGAATTGATAGGGAGCGAAGACAATAAACTTGAAATTTTTTTATGAAATTTGTTTTTCCTATATTTTATTTTATTTTTATTTTCAAGGCGTCCTCTTTTCAAGAAAAAAAATCAAAATATTTTGACGAATTAAACATGAAAAACATTAAAAACTAAACACACCCTACGTTGGGCTGGACGTATGGTTCTTCAATTCGATTTTATTAAATTTTCTATTTGATTCTTCGATTTTAAAAAAGTGTACACCAAATATCAAACCAAATCAATTTGGCTCGATTCAAAAAAATTTCAGCTTCAATTTAATTTGATTCGATATTTCTAAAACATTTTTTTTTGCAAATGAGGACCAAATTATCACAATCTAAAAATAAACTTAAGCATTTGGCAACACAAGGCATCAATAAACATTTAGAAGTAACACCAATAAAGATTGTGGTGGGGTGGTAAATACTCATTCATTCTTAACTGTGTTAGGAATACAAAATTACCTCCAACCTAAAACTTCTCGATGCAAACCCAAATTTAATCGTACTCCAATATAATACCGAACATCGAATAAAATATCAAAATAATAAAAATATTTAGAAGCAACCAACACTAGAACCACAAATATTTAATACATTTATCAGCATTACTTGGTGATAAACTCTCAAGTAATGAAAACTTATGAATTCAGCAGCTACAATTGAAATGATCGACCTTCCTAATAAGGAAAAAAAACATTTAAATAAAATATGAGTGAGTTTGAGTCTTAAAATATTTCGGGTTAAAATATGAGTTGTAATACTTATTATTTTAAAATACTTTTAATGAAAGTTTAGATCTTCCATGTATTGAATCTGTAAATTTTGGGTCGTGGGTCGTTCATGTGGACCGATCTGATCTGACCCAATCCGTCCCAAAGTTATTGTCTGTAAAATGGTTAAGTGTTAATTTAAAATAGGGGTGAGAACAGTTATATAATAACTGTTTCAAAGTAAACAATCCTTTTTTTAAATATATGTTTTACGCTCTTCAGAAAAGAGATTGAAAAACAAAACAAAACCAAAAACTCAACAAAAAGGTGGAATCTTCTTATAAGAAAAAGGAATCCAACAAAAGGGGCATTTAGTTTGTGAAACACTATCTTTGTTTCCTAGTGATACAAATAAGGATCTGGAGAAAGTCATTCAGTTCGT
Organism: Solanum acaule; assembly: GCA_036250505.1. NCBI lineage: Eukaryota > Viridiplantae > Streptophyta > Magnoliopsida > Solanales > Solanaceae > Solanum > Solanum acaule. The sequence goes on from JAJOOR010001666.1 coordinate 37,634, forward strand.
GAAATTTATTCCGCTGCAACAATTAAAGGTACACAAATCTTGTTGGAAAATATATGGGGAAAATATAAAATCAAAATAATAATACAAGAATTAGGATAAATACTACTACAATAATATTTGTAGGCAATATATATATATATATAATACTTGAGTCGTGCTAGGCACTATCTTAAGAAATTATTTCAGCAGTGTGAAATGTTTTTTCAGGATTAAACAAGCCTTCTCTCATTAATTAGAGGACACATAAATCAATAACATATAAATACTACAAAATAAGCAAGTCGGAAGAGGATATTTAAAAATTTGCTAAGTTTTATTACTTCACTTGATTGTTTGTCCTCAAGACTACACCAACTTATATATAGGAGAGTTTAGGCCGTGAAGCTTGGAAAAAGGAAAACGTTACTTGGAGACAAAAGGAATTAATACTTGAAGGCAAATGAAATTAATACTTGGTGATTAAGTTTATGACTTATGCACATTAATCATCAATATTTTGGTACAAGGTTTATTGGATATTTTAAATTAATTTGAGACATATTAGTTTATGACATAAGCACTTATGTCATAAACTAATATGTCTCAAATTAATTTAAAATATCCAACAAATCTTGTATCAAACTATTGTTTAAATCTATAAATGGTATCAGAGCATGGTTAGATTGCTTCTTTTTTTTTTTGCATAATTTTATGTTTGAAACTATCAATCAATCTGAAATTTGTTGTGTTTCGCATTCAAAGAAAATTTTTTCGTCATTCCTTCATGCAAAATATCATAATTGTGTTCATCCTTTTTTTTTTGAATAAGATCTGTGGAAATAACTGATTCATGAAATATATATTTTTAAAAATAAAATAAAAGGGCAAGATGAATGGAATAAGCGGAGTCTTGTACGTTGTTTTTTTGAAATGATGTATTGATGGAGAGAAGAAGTGGATTTTGTTATTGATTTGTACGTTTTTTGTTCCTTTTTTAAAAGAAAATGCAGTACTTCTCCTATGTGTACTATTATACTTTATTAAAGGAGAAAAAAAATTGTCTTTAAATGAAGTACTAGTCCTATATATACTACTTTTTTTAATTAAAGAAGGATGACGTTTTGTTTTGTTTTGTTTTGGGGGAAGGATTTTTTTGGTAAACGTGATTTTGTTTCTTTTTATAAAAGAAAGAAAAAAGACATAAAATGACACTTGAACTTGTCCCGAATTTTTAAAAAGACACCTTAACTATGCGGGTGTTCTATTACCCACTAAACAAACTTGGACTAATATCACACACTCTCTCAAAGAGAGTGAACAGCCTAAAATAACTAATATAATTTTATTTTTACAAGTATGTTATTATAAATATAATTTCTTATTTTTCTTATTATTTTAACTTTTTTTCCTTTTTATTTTTTCTCTTTCTTACTTCTTCTTCAAAATTCATTGTCATCTCCATTGAAGCTTCTAACTTTCAATGTCACAATTTTTACCACAACTTCACTTTCCTTTTTTACTACTATTAGTTTTACTCTCTTTAATTGTAAAATTTTATCTAAATATTTTCTTACATTTCAAACAATTTGATAAACCCATTAGATTTCAAGATAATTAGGAAGTATAATATAGTTTTTTTTTATCCCATTTCAATTAAGTTCTTTCAATTTTTGAGGAATTCATTTATTCTTTTAAACTTATCATTTCTAATTTTGAAGTTATATGAAAAGGAGTAATTGATGATACCTTCAAAATATTAAATTTTCTTAGAAAAATAATTAGTTTTGTTATCAAGAAAGTCTAGAAAATAGTATGAATTATTTTTTATCAAAAAATCATTGAAATAAAGAATTTGATTGGAGAAGAAGAAGAAAAAGAAAAGAAAAGAAAATGGGAGAGGGGTTCAACTTGACATGGGGGTGGGGTGAGGGTGGGAGGTGAATAAAAAGAAAGAAAATTGAGGGATAGATCACTTCAAAGTGGGGGGTGGAAGATGAAGTGGAATTTAAGATGAAATCAAAATTAAAATAAGTCAAAAAGTAAGAGAGAGATAGATAAAGAAAAAACTTAAAATTAAAAAAATACATTTTTAATTAAATTAACACGTTCCATGTAATGATTGGTGTGTAAACACACTTGCTTCTTAAAATCTGGGGCTGATTGAAAAATGATATTATAATATCCGTTCAAAATTGTTTAGTGGGGTAATAGGACAATTGCAAAGTTAAAATGTCTTTTTGAAAATTCGGGACAACATCAGTGGTGACTTTATGTCTTTTCTCTAGAAGAAATCTATATTTTCTCATTGATTCCTTTTGTGGAACAACATGTACAAATGTATGCCTAAGTGAATATAATTTTTTTTAGTTCACTTCTTAATTATTAAAAAAAAACTTCCTTGAAAAACATGTAGAGATTTTTCTTTTACTGAACTCTTTTTCTTATATAATTTTTTTTGTTTTGTTGGATAACATTGGAAGAGTAATAAAAAAAAAGGAGGGGGGGGATTTTTTTTATGTAGTATTGTAAGTTATCATGTGCTTTTATTATTTGTCACTTTTAAGGAAAATGTAGGATAAAATGATATGACATCCACTTTTTAAGGGAATTGAATAGTAACACTAGCATGTGGTGGTCTTCCATTCTTTAAAGTAATTTAAAGACTACTATTTTTCATTTTCAAGACATGTGAAAATTATATAAATAAATGTGTTATTTTGAATATAGTAAAAAAAATTGAGTTTTGGACTTTAATATTTATTTATTTTTAATAGTCATATGTTGATATTTGAGTATATACATTATGGTTTAAATAAATAATTTATTTGGTCTTGAAAAAAAATCGTTTAGTTCTAACTAGTCGTAGCTAAAGACATTAACGAGTAAAACCATTGTGAATTAAAGGAGGACACAAAAGTGTCAAATATCAATTTGGGTTTTTTTTTTCACAAGTACAACAAACACAGTAGAAATAACAAAGAAATCTATGAATGAGAGGGGATTCTTGGGATGTGACCGGAATACGGGTTAATCTAAACTATTGGGTACATGCTTTCGATAGAGAATTTATAGAGTAATAGTGACTATGCTAAGCTATACGTGGGAATAAATTCTCTCTCGGGCAACTTACCCCGTTTCAAATGGGTTCCTCTCAGACACCCACTTGTCGCATGAAGACCAGCCTACGCCTTACCCCACTCACTCTCTCGAGCTGAGTGTTAGGATATGGGACTAGGGCTCACCCTTTTGGGTTGAACCTCATGTCGACCCACTCCTTAAGGCCATCAGTCTAGCAATCTTGGTTTCACGACCTCTCTCTCGAGAGTAAGCCGAAAACACATGGGTGGACTTGTATTTACAAATACAAATCCATTAGATTCAACCACAACTACTAGGTGAAATCACCATTAAACTACATTTAATCTATCAACAAGAAAGACCCAACAACAATATTAACCCATATTCGCTAAATCACACCTCAAGAATGGAGGTTTTTAGCCACACATCAAGAGATAGAAATTTATACCAAAATGAGCTTGCATTCAAATGGGTATGAAGATTTAAGTCTTGTTGCAGGCCAAGAATGGAGAAATCAAGAGACCCAAGTCCAAATCCTTGGAGATGAAACCCTCTTCTTCTTCAAGTTTCCAAAATCCTCTCAAACTCAAAGCAAAAATAAAAAGTACTATTCTATATGAAAATTATAATAATTGTTTTTCACACTAAAAATCTGATACTAAGCTATAACTATCAACGAGTATTTATAGTTTTCAAAAATCGGTGCTGCAGCGGACCATTCGGCGACATTAGTAGGAATCGCCGATCATCTCGGCGATTCGCCCTTTGATGTAGTTCATCGCCATTTTGCACCATCCTTCGGCATCATCGTGCTCTGGGTCATTGGGAGACATAGTACTGCTTTGCATAACTTCTCGGCGATGCATCGACTGCTCCTTTTTTTCCGCCGACTTAATCCTTTCCTTCAGGGCTCAGTACACTGGAACTAAAGGCAAAGTGAGACCCTTCGACGACTCGCCAAGTGGACTCGGCGATCCTCAGGCCTTCATTTTTTCGTTCTTTTTAGCCTTTTCGTTCCTTTTTGCGATGTAGTGTCCATGCTTTCCTAAAAATTTCACATACCTGAAACTTAAGGGTTTTCATCAGAAATTGAGATAAAATAAGCATTTGATGACACAATTTCTATTAAAATATAGCCCTAAATGAGTTCAATTTGTGGACTCATCAGATGCTTACGTCTCTTTTCAATTTTACATTAAATATGGAACCTTTATGATAATTGATTTGCTTGAATGTGTATGTCACATACATAATTGATTAGAAATTCTTGCCTTATTATAATTCATAACAGACATGGCATAAAAAACTATCATTTCTGACGTAAACAAAGGTGAAAAATTCAACAGTGACAATTACGACATCTGGAGTCGTAAAATATGGTATGTACTAGAAGAGAAAAATGATATGGAAGGCATAAATAATGTTTTGAATCAACCAGAAGAGGGTAAATCTGCACAACACAGAAGGGATATTGAAGCTTACAAAGCTTGGAAAGAAGCTAATTCCACTGCACGTGGAATAATAATTAGTTTTGTGGTTGATGACCTCATACATGAATGTAAGGAATTTCCTACTACTCATGCTATGTGGGCACATCTGCGAGGAACGTATGGGGTTACATATGTAACCCGCCTCCGATAGTTGACTATCAAATTTGACACTTACATGAAGCGTCATGATCAAAATATCAAACAACACATTAGGGTGATGTCAAACATAATAGCTCAACTCATGAGTGTTGGCCATGTTCTTTCAGATAAGCAACAAGTTCAAGCAGTGATTAGATCTTTTCCCAATAATTGAGAATATTTGAAGGCTAACTTGACCCATAATGATAACATCAAAAGTTTTTATAATGTTGCCCTCCATGTTGAACTTGAAGATGACCGCCTTGGTGCTGTTAAAGCTATTTCTAATGCCTTTGTGGCAGAGTCAAGTGGTAAAAAATCTTCAAGATTCAAGCGCAAGAAAAATTGGAAAAAACAAAGAGACTGGAGAAGGACCCTCTAAGAAAGAGAAGAGGTCAAACTCCAAGAAAGGAAAATGGTTTTTCAAGAAGAGAGACAAGAGAAAAATGAAGTGCTACAATTGCCAAGTGCTGGAGAATTTTGCTCGTGAATGTACTGAGCCAAAAGAGATAGCATTTCTAAACACATCTTTAAATGCTACATATGTTTCTAGCACTTCTTTATTAACTGAATTTTATCCTATGTGGATTGTAGACTCAGGATCCACCGACCACATGAGTCGAGATCGAGAAGTGTTTTTAGAGTTTCGTCTAAATCAAGGCGGATCTACGTAGGAAATAATGCAAAACTAGAAGTCAAAGGGATAGACACATGCAAAGTGGACTTACATGTTAGTCGTTCCTTGATATTGCATGACTTCCTATATGCTCCAGAGATTCGATGAAACTTAGTTTCTGTGTCTGTTCAATAAGACGTTGGTTTTGATTTATTTTTTAATCATAATGGTGTTAGAATAGCTCTAGATAATGTTTTATATGGTTTTGGACTTCGTTATGATCGTTTTATCATTTTAGATTGTAATCCGTTAACTTATGACTATTATGTTGATCGTTGTGTAATGACATGTTCTTAAAGTAACAATGATATTAATGTTATTACATGGCACGCAAGATTAGGTCACATATGACAAGATCGAATGAATAGGTTTGCAAATGAAGGGCATTTAGGTTCTTTCGCCAAAATTGATATGCCAACTTGTGAAATTTTTCTTGCTAGAAAGACTATGTGTAAACCATTTGGGAAGGCTAAAAGAACTGAGTTCCCACTTCAATTAATTCATTCTAATATTTGTGGGCCAATGAATGTGAGGGCAAAGTCTGGTGCTACATACTTCATTACATTTATTGATGATTTCATGCGATTTGATTATGTCTATTTGATTTCTCATAAATCTGAAGCACTTAAGTGTTTTAAAAGATATATGAATGAAATTGAAAATCAATTAGATAAAAGTATAAAGGCTTTAAGAATCGATCGATGGCGTGAATATTTGTCAAAACAATTTGAAGAATTATATACTGAAAAAGGTATTATCAGACAGTTAACTACTCCTTATACACCTCAACAAAATGGTGTAGCTGAAAGAAAGAATAGAACTTTATTGGACATGACTAGGTCAATGATTGCGCAAATTTATCTATCTCTTTCCGGGGAGATGCATTATTGAATGGAGCTTACATATTGAATAAAAGTGCCTTCTAAATCAGTATCTTCAAATCTTTATTAACTTTGGACTAGTCATAAAACAAACCTAAATGATCTACGATCTTGGGGTTGTGTTGAATATATCAAAGATCGTTTTGGTGAGTTTGGTAAACTATGTCCGAAAGGAAATAAATGTATTTTTATAAGATACTCAAAGCACTCCAAAGGGTAAGTGTTCATTGAGGAATTGGAGGATGGAAATATTACTGAAATTGTATCACGAGATGTCAGATTTTTGGAAAATGATTTTCTGTAAAATGATGAAATTAATGAAGGTGAGCCTCTATACGAGATGTTGAATTCAGAAGATCAGATAATGTCTTCAGGCATACTTGATAATTCAATGGATCAAGAAATGATTCATGGTCTAAGTGGGACTTATGAATCCCAAAATCCTATAGAGCAATCTGAACTTTAAATACATAAGAGTACAAGAAAAGGTCTACCTAAACGATCTTTTGAGATTGCGGATTGTGTTTTCTTGGTATCTCTTACAGAATTGGACGAACCTAATTCTGTAACTGAGGACTTATCATGCCCTAAAAGGGATGAATGGTTAAAAACGGTAAAAGAAGAATTAGAGTCCATAAAAACTAACAAAGCCTGGAATCTAGTTGACTTTCCTAAGGAACGCAAAGTTATTGGGAATAAATGGATTCTCAAAGTAAAACGCAACTCGGATGGGTCAATAGAAAGACACAAAGCATGATTGGTGGCAAAAGATTTTACTCAAGAAGCTGGAATAGACTATGAGGAAACTTTTTCACCAGTTGTGAAGTTTACCTCTACATGATTAATTTTAGCTATTGTTGCACGTTTAGATATTGAATTACACCAAATGGATGTGAAGACATCTTTTCTCGATGGAGAATTAAATGAGGAAATCTACATGGAACAACTAATAGGTTTCGTTGTTAAAGGCCAAGAAAAGAAAGTTTGTAAATTGAAAAGATCAATTTATGGCCTAAAGCAATCTTCAAGGCAGTGGTACCTGAGATTTCATAAGGAGGTGATGTCATTTGATTTCACCATGATCGATGAAGACCATTGCATCTATGTGAAAAAATTCAATGAAAATTTTGTAATTCTTTCTCTTTACTCTTTACGTAGATGATATTTTATTAGCTGGAAATAATTTGGAGTATGTGAAAACTGCTAAGTCATGACTTTCAAAATCATTTTATATGAAAGATATGGGTGAAGCAGACTATATATTGGGTGTTAAGATCCAAAGAGTTCGTTCCAAGAAATTTTGAGTTTATCTTAAGAAACTTATATAAAGAAAATATTGGAACATTTTCAAATGAATAGTTACAAATCCATGGCTACTCATGTAGCAAGGAGTGAAACTTTAAGCCTTGAAATGTGTCCAAAGACTGATAAAAGAAAAGGAAGACATGTCTTGAGATCCTTATTCTAGTGATGTCGGGAGTTTGATGTATGTTATGATATGTACTCGCCCATACATTTGTTATGTCATTAATTTACTAAGCAGGTATCAATCCAATCCTGGAAGAGATCATTGGAAAGCAGTAAAGAGAATATTTTGATACCTGAAGGGAACTGCGGATCATACACTGTGTTATAATGGATCTGATTTATTCAGAAAGGTTATACAAATGTTGATTGGGTTGTTGACTGGAATGATAGAAAATCAACATCCGGTTATACTTTCTTACTAGATGGTGGTTCTATTTCATGAAAAAGTAAGAAGCAAACTTGCACAACTCTTTCAACCATGAATATGAATTTGTGGTTTGTGCGTCTACGATACAAGAAGTTGTTTGGTTAAAGAGATTCTTTGAATATTTGAGTATTGCAAGGAATTCTAAGGGTCTCATGATTCTATATTAGGATAGTCAAGCGGCTATTGCATACACGAAAGATCCTAAGTATCACAACAAGACCAAACATATTGACATCAAGAATAACTTTGTGAGAGACGTAGTAGCAAGTGGAGAAATAACTTTGCGATACATTCCTACAGGTGAAATGATAGTTGATCCTTTTATGAAGGCCATCTCTAGAGACTTGTTTGAAAAACATGTTAAGGCTCTAGATTTGCATAGGATTTGATGATATTTCAGTATTGTAAAATAACTTAATTCTTATAATATTCTCTTCTATATACTACTATTGGATTTATATTCAAATATAATATGCATGTGATATTTTGTAAGAAATAAAGTGTGTCGAACAAGTCACAAGATTGACTCTCTCACACGAGCAATCACCTCTTACGTCTAGAAACGTGAAGAGATAAGTTTCACCACCATATTATGACTTGTTTTATGAGCCGACAAGAATTTCTCTAAGAAAATGAGTTTAAGGAATACTAAAGAGAGAAACTAGGGATAAACACTTAGAGGTGTTTAGACCAAGGTCTGTACAATATTGGATAATCGGAAGAATAATACACATACACCAGTATAAGGTGAAAACATCGTAGCACGTGTTTCATACCACGTGTGTCAAGCGATTAATGGGTTAATGAATGAATGTTCCCTTCTTCTTCATTGTGTGAGACCTCGAAAAGTTAAAATGACTTTTCAATGAAATACCCTTTGACCTTTTGTTGTTTCTTGAAGTTTCAATCGATGTTGCTACTTTAGCATGTTACTAATAGTCATGAATGATTCGACAATGCAATGCATGTCTAGGAAAGCAGTTGAATAGGAACAAATAGATTGAAATAGAAATGAAAGACAATTAATTGAATAATAAACTTATATACACAAGCCGACTATTGCACTAACCAAATTGATATTGAGTGTATATGTGTATAAAGTTAAACATGAACTCGAGTTAACCTCTTTAAGAGGATGATGGATCAAATAAATAAATAACTACTGAAGTAGTGAATGAAGTCTAGGGTATTGTGTGTAATATCATTCTCATATAAGTAGTGAATTCCATGTGATTGGATTCCTATGTGGGGCTTATAAAACCTTAAAGGTAAGCTCTTGATGCTCACAGGTCGCACAAACTATTTGGCGTATGAATTGTGTGTCTAGTTAATGTTGTGTTGGCTTGGATCTTGTCCACCATGTGCGAAGTGGAAGATGTGAGTTTTGGGTCGCGGGTTGCCCATGTGGACCGACCTGACCCAATATGATCCAACCCGACCCGAAGTTATTGTCTGTAAAATGGATATGTGCTAATTTAAAATAGGGGTGAGAACAGTTACATAGTAACTGCTCCAACGTAAACAATTCCTTTTTTAAATATATGTTTTACGCTCTTCAGAAAAGAGATTGAAAAACAAAACAAAACAGAAAACTCAACAAAAATGTGACATCTTCTCATAAGAAAAAGGCATCCAACAAAAGGGGCAATTAATTTGTGAAACACTGTCTTTATTTCCTAGTGATACAAAGAAGGATCTGGAGCAAGTCATTCAGTTCGTGAAATTAATTCTGTTGCAACAATCAAAGGTACACAAATCTTGTACCAAAATATTGTTTAAATCTATCAGAATCGAAGATATCTTTATACTAAACGTTAAATCGAAGAATTAAACTTTAAAAAAAAAATCAAACCTAAACTGAAATTGAAGAACCATATTAATTTGATTCCATACATTTTTTTTATATTTATACCAGCCCTCACCCTAAGTTGCTTGTAATTGTCACACCCCGAGCCTACACCCTGAGCGGGACTGATACTCGAGAACCATTGTTGGCTCCAAACGAACCCTTGTCCTGGCTTACTACTCAGCGGAAGACTTTACTCAACAATTAAGACAACTCAAAGATAACTTCATAAATCAAACTTAGAATGTATAAAGGCAAAACATTCAACTGGCCATAAAGGCAACTCAAGTCTTATAATAAAAACAACTTAAATGAATAGGACTAATGAACTAATGTCTTAATACTGTCTATGAAACCTCTAATACTGTGAGGGATGTCGGGACAAGACCCCCCATCATCCTAACAATTGAGATAACAAAGCAATGAAAAAAAAGGTATCATCCGGAAGCAAAGAGGCTCACTAAATGACTCTGAAATGCTCAACTGGATTAACGAAGCGCTGGATGCTGATCATGGTTACATGTATCTGCATCATAAAACGATGCAGGCCAAATGACATCAGTACATTGAATGTACGAGCATGCGAGGGGAAATCTAAACAACACATAAGCTTGAACTGGAATCTGAAAGAGGCACTTACCTCATGGATACTCAACTCAATGTAGAAATAACCAACAGTAAAGATGCAGTTTATATAAAGCATTTAAACAATAGGTAGCAACTCAGTGTATTGTTGAAATACAATAACAACTCAATTTATGTATATAATAAAGTAATATAATTATGTGGGAGTTTCTCTAACTGACAACCATCACTATGAGCAATGTGATGATACAACATCTCGCCCACGCTGCCAGAATTGTCCTAAACTTTTTGGGATATAGAACGCCTCAACTAAGTGGATCCACTAGTCTATGCTAAAAGCATTAAGGAATCATCTAAAAGTATGACCCTTTCTACCCACGTTGGCTACATGGTTTATGGAGACTTGAGTTATTATGAGCTCGTCCCCATATCGGTGCTCAATACTACTCCCAAAATATACTCAGCTCATATGTTTAAAAACATAACTCTTTCCCAGTGGTTTGAGGTTATTACTCAAAAACTTATCTCTTAAAAAAGATCGAACTCAAAACTACTCATGAAAACTCATTTGGAAATCGGTGTTTCCTCTCATCTTAAATGTGAAAACATTTACTCTTTGGGAATACATAATCCCTATATAACATTTTAAAGAAAATGAACTCGGCTCTACTCTTTCTCAATCTCAATGCTTAAGTCTTAAAACAAGTTTAAAAGATTTGTAAAAGACTTTTTAAAATGAATTGAAGAACCCTCAAGACTTGACTCTCAACTCTACCTTGAATTTGATTTATGAATTCAAGGTTGTGATTTGTGATATGAAAAATCTCGTGATGTTTAGGACTGTTTTTAGATTGTTAAACATGAGAAACGATCAAGAAATCACTGTTTGGGAGAAAGTCCGCGACGCGGAGATGCATTTTATTTTTTTGGTCGAGAAATAATTTTTGAAACAGTGGAGTCCGCGTCCTTTCCACAACGCGAAGGGAAAATTTGTTCACTGGGGGAGCAAGTCCGCGACGCGGACTTGCGGACTTGCGTGCCAGAATCTGCTCGACTTTTTCCTTCTTCGTTTTGTAACCCCAATTCGCCTAAATTCGATTCTTTTTCTCAATTTTTCTTTAGATTCAGATACCCAGTACTTGTACATAAGAATCTACTCCTAAACGACTCTAAAATCAACACGACTCCATCAAGAACTCAACAATCCCATCAAATCTCAAGAACGAAAGCCAATTTCAAGAACACAATTCAAGATCATCAAACTTTCAACTTTCTAGAACGAATTTCGCTGAACTAAACATGATTGGCGCGTGGGTGAACGAACCCAATGCTATGAAAGTCTCACATACCTCTTTAGGGATCAACCCTTGGCGAAACGACTTTGATTCCGCAAGAAATCTCCAAGAACGCCTTGACTTTGTTCCTATGTTTGTTCAACACGTATTCACATCTCTCAAATTTTTTTACTTTTTTTTAGTTTTCCCTTTATGTATTTGGTATCTACATTGTAGTTTGATTAAATTGAATTCACGTCGAAAAGTCTCACATTGCTTCTTAACAAAGACGATTATGTACTCAAATGGACTCAACCCGAAACATCTAATTAAGGATAAAGAAGTACTTACCATTCCATCAGTATGCTTCTCTCAAAATTTATTATATATATAAAACTACAGTGTATTTAAGTCTTTTATTGTACCTCCCGCCGGCCACTTTACACTTATGATTCTCATCAATATCTCAATTTTGGTGTTTTCTTTAATTTTTATTCTTTAAAATTATTAATTTTTAATTTTAATCTTTAAGAGTTTGAAGTAACAAAAAAGTGATAAAAAATTAGTTTTGTCAGTAAAAAAAACTTCAAGGCATAAGTTTAATAGCATAAGTTATGTCCAAAACATAAGTCGAGTGGCAAGTTATAGCTCAAGGCATAAGTGGTACAAATAATGTCATATGTCATAAATTTATTAACACAGTTTATGTCTCAAGGCATACGTTTAACGAGTAATATCCAGAACATGAGTTTAATGATACAAGTTATGTTACATACCATACATTCAATAACCCGTGTTATGTAACAAGGCACAAGTTAAATGACACAATTTGTGTCCTAAGACATAACTTTAGTGGTAGCAGTTATACCACAAGACAAAAGTTCAATAACATAAGTCACGAATCAAGATAAAATTTTCTATAAGATCTTGTCCTACAAATAAAATACTACAAAACTTATGCAACATTCTCTAAAAAAAATTTAAAAAAATCCCGACAAAAGTCATAATTAAAGATACTCTGACACACATATTTTCGTTATATGAACAATATAGGTAAACAAATTCATCAAATAAACAATTGTTGATAAAATTAATTAAAATATATATGAATTGACTTGAACACCATATTTTTCACAATACAAATATTCAATTACTCATGTGCATACAAATAATTGTCTATCTTCATCCTTGCTCCTAGAAAAACATTATTCAGCATAACCTTTATAATTTATCTATCTATCTATACTACCTTAAAAGCATGAACTCCCAAACTTGAATGTTGAATTACTATAATACCTCCAATTAAAAATACTCAATTTATTTTATTTATTAATTTAATTATTTGTATTATATTAAAAATAGATACCTTTTCACATTAAAGGGTTATCATTTTTTCAAAGAGTTGTGACTTTTCCAAAAGGTTGCAACTTTTTTGATTGGTTGTGACATTTTCGATGAGTTGTGACTTTTCGAAGGGTTGTGATTTTTCCAAAGGGTTGTGACTTTTCCAAAGGGATGTGCATTTTTCAATGAGTTGTGACATTTCAAAAGGGTTGTGACTTTTCTGATGAGCAGTGACTTTTTCGAAAGGTTGTAACTTTTTTTATAAGAAACAATTAGCACCTATTTATACTACTATTTGTTAGCTATAAATAGAGGAGTTTCCTCTCACTTTTAAACTACATTTTTTTAAAGTTTTGTACTCTTCTTCTTAAAAAATCTCAAGGGTTATTTGCAACAGTTAATTAAGTTCAAAATTCAACGAAATTCGAGGCATCACGTAAGAAAGAGTTGGTGAACAAATTATAGCAAATCATTCAACAATTCACATTCGTATTTTTTCTTACGATTTTCATGAGTTAACAGTGACGAAAAGTTGTGGGAAAGACAATAATATTAAATAAATATGAAAAAAGTCACATGATTTGGGTAAGATATTTCTTCTTTGTTTTTTCATTTTTTATTCTCTTACACCCTCACGAATGAGTTTCTTTCTAATTTTGCTAAAACAACAGGCAACAACATAGTCCATTGAATTATTAGTTTGGATGTTAAATCCACTATTTCAAAAATAGATTTTAACTTTTACTTATAATATGATAATATAGTCATGATAATAATCATTTTGTAATAGATATGTAAGTAAAAATGAACGGATCAAGTAAAGTTTTGGTGGCAAGAAAATTTCAATCAAATGGAACACTATAGTGAATATAGCATGAACATATATTTTTGTCTTCCTTCTTCGTTGGTTATGTATTGTTCCATATATATTTTTTTCTTTTTTATATTTATATTGAATATGAAATTTTTTTAGTATGAATTTCCTCTTATTTTGTGCTCATTTTAATTTGAGAAAATGTTATGTCACAAGATACACTCCTTGCTAGGTATATAAAAATAGATAAGAAAATAGTGATTGATCATAAAATAATCTTAAATCAAATTAAAGATTCTATAAATAATACTGAATTTTATTCATCTATTAACTTTTATTATTGAAAAAGTTTAATATTTTATATCACGATACATCCCCTATAAGATACTAGATTCTTCCATTAGACAACAACTATATGATATGTATGCGGCAGAAACAAGGAGAAGACTACAATTCTACAAAGATAAGGTAGAAACTTAAAGAAATAAAAAAAAAATCACCAAAAGTGATGTTGTTCATATATTATAATTAAATTATGCTACTGAATTATATATATATATATATCTATATATATGGAGTACTGAGTAGGATTTTACAACATATTTTACAACCAGCAGCCTTTACTTACCTTTACTTACATCACAATTTAAACGTATTTAACTGGTATCAGAGCGAGAAGGTTTTGGGTACAATTGTTAACAAATACAAATTAATTTTAAATAATATATGAAAAAACACCCTTTTGCAAATCAATTAAGGTTAAATTATTGGTACTTATATAGAGAATTACAGACTAAATCTGAGTTGATAAAAATAAAAGAGGCTTTAACCCTATATCTAGAAGTACTAGAAACAAGAGACTTAACAGACCGACTTTGTAAGAACGGGGGTCTATATTCATCAAATCGACCAACCTTAGTCAACCCAGAGCTATTAAGTGCTTTAAGGTGGGAACTACATAGCATAGATAGTAATATCCAACACGCAAATAGACGAATAGGAGTCCAAAGGAATTATATTAGTAATTTAGTATTACCCTTAGGATATAAAAAACGTAGCACTCACTCAATATATATGCCATCTAGAATATATAAGAAAAAATTTAGGCCATACGAAAAACAGATTATAATAGACCAGGAATATCATTGGTATCTCTTAAAAATAAGACAGAACTATAGAGATATATACGATTTTCTGATAGAACAAAGACAACTATATTTTGAACAATTAAGGTTATTTTCAGACTTATTAACTTCAAATCAAATATCGTCTATACGACAGGAAATAAAACAGATAGATTTACAAATACCTACTATAGGAGCTAGAGTTTGTCACTACATAACAAAAATTAGAATAGAAACCCAAGATTTGAAGAATAGAACCTTATATTTAGCATAATAGGAAGTGTTAAGAAATTAGAATACTTAGATTTAGAAATAGTTTCAGAAAAGAAATATCGAAGACTAGGAAAATTTGGATCACTACTTAAGTGTAATTTCGCGGAAGGAGAACATATATTACATAGTGAGAATCAACATCTAAATACGGTTACAGATTTAATAATAAATTTAGCAGAACATAGTCAGACCAAAGACAACAGATTCCTAAAGATAATAGAAACCATAGAAACCCTGCAGCAAAAACAAAACAAATCATTAGAAAAAATAGAACAAAATTTTGACTTTCTAAAAAACCAACAGCTAGATATAATTTCTAAAGTACAAACCATAGTAGTAAATAAAGTAACTGATAACAGTCCTTTAGAAATACTCAATAGTCAACTAGAAAACCTTTATAGAGAAATAAAAGAAATTAAGAAAGAACTAAGTAAACTTAAAGACTTAACCCTTTCATGAACAATCTCTTTTACCAAGAAGTCCTTAGAAAAACAGCACAATTTCAAGCTAACCCTGAAGGTTTATCAGATTATATTCCACCAGGTAAAACAGACTCTATAAGCGTAAAACAAAATAATTTGATAATATTTGCTTTATTAGAATTAAATAAAAACCTAGAAGACCAAATAGCAGAAATAAATAAAAAATTGGATAGTTTATTGGAAAATAAAATCCCTACTAAAAAAGGTAAGCAAGAAAATGATATACAGGAATTAATAGAACAGCTCAAGCGAGTTGAATTAACCCCTAAGGAGGATAGACCTAAAAGAAAAGATAAAACATGGACCTTTTTTCAAACAGGAATAGAAATTCCCAAGAAAGACAAAGGACCAGTTTCTCTCAAGATAGATTAGGAAACAATATGTTAGCTCGAATAATGAATAACTCATCTAGACCTAGTAGTAGTCATCAGCTGGATGAATTAATAGATGTAGATAGAGACATAGAAATTTTTAAACAAAATAAATTAAAGTTGTTAAATCCTCAAGTTCTCTATAATACAGGTTTTTTCTCGTCGACAGCGCATTTATACAGACATTATAGAGAAGAACAGTTAAGTGTATCAGAAAACGATAGTGAAAGTATAAATTTAATTAGTAAAGAATCTATGCAAGAAATTCAGAAAAGACGAA
>JAJOOR010001667.1:0-16366 GCA_036250505.1 Solanum acaule
CAACAGTAAAAAAGTTGGCAACCATTCAAGACTCTCCTACATCACGATAAGTAATAGAAGAAGATTCAGATATTTGAATGAAGAGAAGACTTCAAAATTCAATGCTCCAACTTGAATCCCTCAACTTCAATAAATTATTGCACTGAAAATCTAACCCATTTTGGGTGAAATTGATCTGAAATTGCTTAATAAGAAAAGGGAAAAGAAGAAAAATAGAATATTAGGTTTAGGGGAGAGGAGATAAATGGATCTTTTTAATTGGGTTTGGGTCAGGGATGTCAATATGGGTCGGGTCGGTGTGTAGGAGAAAGTTTGGTGGGTTAGAATTTACTCTAACCAATAAAAAGATGCCACGTAATAATTAATAATAATAATAATTAAAAAATATAGGGCTGTTAGTTTTAGGGGTAATAGTGGACCAAAAAGGTTGACTGAGGGGTATTTTTAACCCAATAGGTGAATGAAGGGTATTTTTAAACCTTTTCAAATAGTACAAGGGTATTTTTGGCCCTTTTATAAGGCGCATATCTAGTTCTTCAATACTGTACTGATCAGTTGTAAGATTTGGAAGAGGCATAGCTTATTCTGGAAGCTATAATCCTTCGATTTCTCTTTTTTCAAGATGTAGTTTTTTCTATCTCTATCTCTGTTCTCATTTATCGGTCCAATTTTTTTAATCTAAATACTTTTTATATGTATGTATGTATATGAATTTAGGTCCCAAAAGAATGATGTCTCAGACAATCAAGATGAGGAGATTTTACCACCTGTTGTTTATCATGACTTTCTGCAACTCAGGTATTTTATTAGGGTTAATAAATTCAATATTGTTGTAAGTGCTTATCCGTCTTATATTCTTTAAAGGATTTCAGGAGATCAAAAGGAGTTACATCTTGCTCATTTTAAGTATTTTACCACCAGATTATTTATTTTGAGATTGTTATACTGCATCAAATGTTGTATAAACTTAATATCGTAATTGTGGCATGATTTTTCCTAGGAATGTTTATCTCGAAATCAAAAATTCAATCAAACAAAAATAATCTAATCTTACTTTTATTTCAAAATTATTATATCTTATTCGTCAAATAAATCGATGGTATAATTCAATCAGTACTAAAAATTGAGGGCCAAACCCGATCGCTAGGACCAAGTATTTAAGTAAAATTGGCGTTGAACCGATAGACTGTAAATCATCAATTTTGCCTTTGTTAGTTTCACGAAATAGACAGACATGATCGGTTAAACTTAAGGCACAAGGCCTGCTCTTTCAGAAATATACAAAAAAAAAAACGTAGCAACTTGAAATCAAATGAAGAATTTGTTTTTATCACTTTAGACAATTCTACCACTAGAAAATACATGCTCTTTGATGAAATATTTTCACTGCTTTTGTTTATATTCTTTAATTGTAATTTGCACTTCAAAAATTGATAAAATCCCTCTAAATTTTTTTTATATAATTTTCTTTTTATAAAAACCCGAGGGATTGATATGGTTTTCTTATAATTTTCACACATTTTTACGCCAAAGAAACTGATGTCTGCCCATCACATGACCTTCTTGTGTATTGTAATTTAATTTGAATTCAATAATGGATAGACATCAATTTAATTGAATTCAAAATAAATTAATTTCGAAATGATATCTCAATTACTAATCTATATATTATTAAACCTATATCATAAACCCAATATTAATTCCCTACATAATATATCTCTAAATCAAATGACTCCTGATTCTTGCATTACTATGTTTTTTAAACAACAAATTAATCAAAATATTGATTTTAAAAAAACAAATCAAACTAAATATTGGAGTTCATGGTTTATATACATATTTTCCCTTTTCCTTCTTTCTTTTTTCAGCATTCAACATCCACATGTTGAAGCTTCATCAGATCCAATGAATCAATATGACATGATAATGTACATGTCAATTTCTATATTAATTATAAATGCATATTAATCTTTCTACTTTTTATATTAAATATTTGTTTGTCTTTTGTTTTATAATATTTTTTGGTCAGGCTTGTGTCTAATCCTGCTTCTGGGCTCTCATTTCCTGCTGATCAAAATTTACCTCAACAGGTATCTTCTTTTTATAATATTTTGTTTACCATCTTGTTTTGGGTATAAGTATATATTTGATAAGAGGCAGTGAAGGGGAGGGGTGGGGGCGAGGGGGTGTTGATTTCCACATCGGTAAGTTATCACATATTTGATATTTTTATATGATTTTATGTAATTCTTATTTCTGAAATACGATAATGTTTTGAATTTGTTAGGGTAAGACTGATATTTCATCATGATATTTGAGTTATAGATTCATTTATTATTCATCATATCAGACTCTTGTGTTACAGTATTTATGTTTGGATGTCTAGTCTTATGTACACATGAAACGGAGGGTGGAGAAGAGTGTTAAGTCCCATTAGTGTATTGAGGGCATTTCATCTCGTTATGTGATCTTAGATAATTTTTAATTTTTAAAATTAAATTAGGATCAATATTCATTTATAATCGAGGTCTATTCACACAAAGTGACTAAGATGAAGTTACAATAAGTATATCTTATTGCCCTTTTAATTAGTAAAACTAGTAATTATATATATTTTTTAAAATTAATTTTAATTTATTATTCATGTCAGACTCTTGTGTTACAATATTCATGTTTTGGATGTCTAGACTTATGTGTACACATGAAACGGGGGGTGGAGAAGAGTGTTAAGTCTCCGTTGGCGTATTCAGGACATTTTATCTCTT
Organism: Solanum acaule; assembly: GCA_036250505.1. Classification (NCBI taxonomy): domain Eukaryota; kingdom Viridiplantae; phylum Streptophyta; class Magnoliopsida; order Solanales; family Solanaceae; genus Solanum; species Solanum acaule. Next base: position 2,766 of record JAJOOR010001667.1, read on the forward strand.
CATGTGATCTTAGATAATTTTTAATTTTTAAAATTAAATTAGGATCAATATTCATTTATAATAGAGGTCTTTCCACACACAAGTGACTAAGATGAAGTTACAATAGTATATCTTTATTTCCCTTTTAAAGTAAAACTAGTAATTTTGTATATATATATATGTCAGACTCTTGTGTTACAATATTCATGTTTTGGATGTCTAGACTTATGTGTACACATGAAACCGGGGGGTGGGGGTGGGGGGTTGTGTGAAGAAGAGTGTTAAGTCTCCGTTGGTGTATTGAGGGCATTTTATCTCTTCATGTGATCTTAGATAATTTTTAATTTTAAAATTAAATTAGGATCAATATTCATTTATAATCGAGGTCTTTTCACACACACAAGTGACTAAGATGAGGTTACAATACGTATATCTTTATTGCCCTTTTAATTGGTAAAGCTAGTATAATTCATTATTCATCATGTCAGACTCTTGTGTTACAATATTCAGGTTTTGGATGTCTAGTCTTATGTGTACACATGAAACGGAAGGTGGAGAAGAGTGTCGAGTCCGTGACGGTGGATTGAGAGCTAAACTTAGATAATTTTCAATTTTTAAAATTAAGTTAGGATCAATATTCATTTATAGTCGAGGTCTTTACACAAATGACTAATATGGAGTTACAATAAGTATATCTTTATTGCCCTTTTAATTAATAAAGCTGGTAATTTAACATTGATATATATATTTTTTAATTGTGTCTGTATGCAGGGAAATAATGCAGACTCTAATGGGGTTGTCATTCCTTCAAGGGTGAATTTGGGAACTCGTGGTTCTATGAGGGTATGGTGGTTAAAATATTTTAATTTTTCTTCTTTTTTCTTTCATACTACTCTTATTGACGTATTTTTATATTTAAAAATAAATTAAGTTTAAACTTTTGATTTTATCTTTAATGAATTTTTTTTAATACGGATGTTATGTAACATATTTATAAATTCATGACTCTAAATATCTTCCCTTTGTTTCTTAAATTTTTGTATTGAATCAAAATATACCAAAAAAATTGAAATGATTAAAGTACCAAACAAGGTTTGTTAGTATTTTTGAGAAACTTACATTTTTATGTTGAATAAATGTAGACAAGATACGAGAAAGGAGGAATGCCAATATTAATGCGTGGATCATCTTCGCGTTCAGGAGTATATGTTTAATCCTTAATTTATATACCCTAGTTTAAAAGTTAATTTATACATGTAAATTTTTAACAAAATAATTATCACAATTTGAAAATATTTTGTTTATGTAATATATTGTTAAAAAAAAAAAAACTTGGTAACAAATTTCATTATTTTATAATTTTCGAATGCAGAGAGAAGACATCGAAAGAGAAAGCATGGAGACAACTGCTCCGTTGAGGATGTAAGCATAACTTTCTCCATTTCGCTTTATATGTCATTTGATTTTATTTTGATCTAATGGATTGCGGGTTGAATTTAAATGATGATTCATGAATGAATAATTTTTTACTAGCATTGGGTAAGTTTGGCTAGATGATGGGGGACCTTAATTTAAGGATATATTTGATAATTTTCTTAACGACAAGGATAAAATTAACCAAATAATATAATGGAAGATAAAATAGAATAGTTTAATAAAGTATAGGAGTATATCAATCATTTTTCTTCTTTACAAATAAACAATTATGTGTTATGATAGAAATGTTGAAAATGATAGCAAACGATTAGTATTTTTGGTAGATTAATATTGAATTTAGAATTGTGCAAACTTAATTTTATCAATCTATTTTTATATTTTTATATTCAATAAATGATAAATATATAAAGCAATACTTGCAAACACAATCAAATTTACTATGCACATATTAAAAGTAAGAGGTATATTTAACTCTGAAGTACAGTTATAAAGTTTTGAGGAAACTTAACTTATTCTTGAAGATATGATCCTGTGATTTCTGTTGTTTCAAGATATAAAAAAAATTATTTTGTTTCTCTTTTCTAATTTATCAATCTATTTTTATTTATTTTTGGATTTAAACACTTTGTTCAATATTGTATTAATTTAGGTCTCAAAGTAGAGATGTCCCTGAAAATTAGAATGAACAGGACTTACACACTTCTGTTTATGCCAAAATACTTCTTAATGAATTCAGAGCTTTACGATAATGACTATTTTATCAAAAATATAATCGAAAATTTTTCAATTAATATTATTTTTATGAATAACTAATGCATGTTGTTTTTTTCTCTTGTCAAGGCCGGTACAGTTTAATCCTGTTCATGAACTCTCATTTACGCTTGGCCAAAATTTACCTTCAGAGGTATCATCTTCTTCTTCTTCTTCTTTTGAATCATTATTGTTTATAATATAAAGTTATAAAGTTACAATCAAGTGACTAATATAAAGTCACAATTTAAAAACTCAATTGCCCTAATTCATCATTGCTAATGTTACTTTTATGGTTCCTCTATTAGCTGGGCTACAATGCAGACTCTAATAGGGTTGTCATTCCTTCAAGTGGATCTGTGAGAGCTCGTAGTACAAGGGTACGATGTTATTTAAGAACATTATTAGTACACAAACAAATTAGAACGACGAAAGTACCATAAAAAAGGGTTTGTTAGTTGTATTGGGCAACTTACATTTTATGTTAAATAAATACATGCAAGCTATAATCAAGGAAGAATGCTACAATTAACACATGTATTCTCTTTGCGTTCAAGAGTATACATCTAAACCTAATTTATATTACTAGTTTAAAAGTTAGTTTATGCAAGTAATTTTTTAAGCAAACATAATTATTATATTGTGAAAATATTAACCTTTTGTAATTGTTCAAGGTGGTAACATTTTCTATTTTTATTTTGTTTAATTAAATGAATGCAGAGAGGAGTCATTGGCACAAATCCTCAATATCCAAATGCTCCACCAAGTACCTCCACAACAAGGGCTCCACTTTCAATGTAATCATATACTTTTTCTGTTTCATTTTATATGATATTATTTTCTTATTAATTTGTGTCAAAATTTGAGGGAGTGGATATATGGGTGCTTAGACTATATTTTATTTTTTATGTGTTGAAATGTGAAATTGGTGGTGCAGACCAATTCCTAACAATTTATACAATCCAAACTATGCTGAGAATGGTCAATCAGTGGATCCTTTCTTACGCCTTCTAGCGTCGAACCCCGATTTTCGTAAGCTATTTTTGTTCACATTTCAATTCACACACACATATTTGATTGATATGTTAATATTTTTTTTCATTTAATTTCCAGGCAATTGTAGGAACAACAAAGGAGGAACAGATTGAGCTGGCAAGAAATTTGAAGATTCCTTTTGCAAAAATTTAGAACAAAGGCCAGCTTATGATGCTATCTTTTTATTTTCTGTTATGTTATTTCTTCAAAATTCTCTTTGGGAAGTGAGGAGACTAAGTAATAGACTAAATTTTTCTGGTTGATGTTGTTTGGGATAGCTGTTTAGTAAATGGTTATCTTTTTAGTTCGTTTGGAAACTTATGAGTCTTTTAGACTTTAGTCTAAATATTTCTTTTAAGCAAATTGAAAATTTTATGAAAAAAATTGTTGGAATAATCTTGATCTAAGCTTTCTTAAATTGTTGCAAACATTAGATAACAATCTAGTATTTGTAGTTATTTGTCATGCGTAGAGAAATGGTTGAATATCTGATTCATATCAAAAGTGAGTCAAATATAAATCAATTCATATTACTCATCATAAAATATGAATTATCTATCGGTATCTACCAACCGTACTCCTCTTGAAGTATGGCAGGACGTTGTAGGAACCTCTCAAAGGTATATAATTATTAAGGGTGTGTTAGGTATGATCTTCAATTTTCTCACCTTTGTCCCAAATGTTTTGGAAAATAGTTTTAAAATGAAATTGTTTTTTTTTTCTAATTTATGACTTTCCTACTTAAAGTTAAAAAAACGTTATCCAAAACTCTCTTACTCCCCAACCCCAACTTGAGACCCGACTCCATATCTCGTCCCCAACCCTAATTTCCAACTCTGATTCAGGACAAAACTTCTTGCTCAGGATCTAACTCCCTACTCCATATCTTGACTCGAAATTCAAATCTTGACTCAAAACCCGATTCATGATAGGCTGATACAAATTGTTCTGGAAAATATTTTTCACTCATCAATCAAACACGATTGATGAACAAGAAGGAAAATGGAACAATTGGATTTTGGACTCGCCCCCGGCTACGTGTCCTTTGGACCCTTCGCCCGCCCGCCACCAGTGGAAGCAAGCTAGCCCCCTCCAGAGGATCCAGCTTATTTGTTGGATAGGTTAGCCCCTTCTCCTTCAGGAGATGCAGCAAGACTACGTTCTCATCTGAGTTCCACTTCTTCCTCAATCCACTCTAAGAAAAAGGCAAGTACAGCTACTCTACTTTAGAGTAGATCCAGCCTCCCGGATAAGTTATAAATATATATAAATATAAATATATATTTATATTTTTTATTATTTTTTATTTTTTATTTTTTTACCCTCCCCTAGGAGCTCCCATTCCTTTTGCTCCCTTGGTGACTCGAACTTGCAGCCTTCGGGTTGGAAGTGAGGGGTGCTTACCATCTGAGCAACTCTCTCTCGTCTCCATTATATTATATATAATTCCAAATTGAGTGTTTTAATAACTATTGAAAGTAATAAAACATGATTTACTGGTGATTTCATATTTAACATGTTTTACTGGTGATGTTCAGTATATTTATATTTCATGCAAAAAGTTGATATAGACACTAATATTAATTGAATTTTACGTAATAATAAAATCAATCAACCAAACCCAATATTTTTTTAAAAGTCATTTCAATCTTTCTTTATTTTAAAAAAAAAAATCGTATCAACTTTAATACTAATATTTCCTTAACCAAAGTTTAGAATAATTTTACTGGTGACTCACCTTTCCTCACTTTTTTTGTCTTTTATTTTATTATACTTTTTTAGGTGGATAACTTAGACATAATACTCTAAACAATGTTTGTCATTATATATTCTTGATAAGCATATTATCGTACACTTTTTTTCTATAGATATATTTCAATAATGGCTCTTCACTTCATATTTTTCACATGAATAAGATGCATTGCTCATAACTTTTTTTGCCCCCTCTAAATAATTGTCCCGAGACTCTATCCAGAATTCGAACCCGAGACCAACCTTCACCGGAACTAGATACCTCAGCTCCGACCCTCTACCTCGACTCGGAACCACAATAAATATCCGAGGCTTGACACGAGACTCAACCTTGATTTAGAACCAAGGCCGGCTCTATATGCTTTGATAAATAAGACATATATGCCTTTTGAGGGTCCAAATTCATTGAGGAAATTTCGCATTTAGCCACTAAAAATAACTTAATTAGGCTTTATAGCTATAGTTTGTTATTACGATTCGTAGCTACATGTTAGAGTGAGGAGAGAGGCGGGCAAAGAGTGGAGAGAGGTGAATTGTGTTTGTATATTTGTCAAATTGTATATATCTATCTGTCAGATAATTGTATATATGTAACTAGTACATATATGTATCTGTAAAGCGTGATTAGGAGAGAGGCGAGCGAAATTGGGAGAGGGAGGAGAGAGAGCAGAGAGTGGAGAGAGGCGAATTGTGTTTGTATATTTATAATTTATATTTGTATATGTATAAGAGAGGAGAAAGGCGAGAGAGAGGAAAAGAGGAGAGAGGCGCACGTAATTATAGCTAAATAAAAGATTGCGAGTGATAATTAATTTAAACTATATCAATATTAACTAATTAATTAGTATATATTTGTTTATTCGCGGGCGTAATTTCTCCAAAAAAAAATTAAGAACAAATTATGTGTAAGTATTTTTATAACAGAAAGAGTACTTAATTTTCTGCCCCTTACTTAAATCATGGTGATCATGATATTAAATTAGAAAGAAACGTACAACAATAATGTCATAGATAAACGTGGTACACATTTTAAGAATATCAAGTCACATTTTCTCTATAAATTCAACATCCAAATTAACAAAAAATCATATAACCTACCTAGTAAAAAATTTAAAAATATGAAGATCATCTTATTACTCTTGTTTTCTCTTGCATTTCTTCTCTTATTTACCTTAGCAAGTTCCACAAATAATGTACCAAATCAAGCATTTTGAACTATAAGTGACATAGAGGGTAATCCCCTCAACAAAAACTCAAGGTACTTTATAGTTTCGGCTATATGGGGAGTTGGTGGCGGAGGCGTGAGGCTTGCTAATCTCGGAAATCAAGGTCAAAACAATTGTCCCACATCGGTGGTGCAATCACACAATGACCTCGATAATGGTATTGTTCAATTATTTAAGTTATTCTCATTGTTCCAGTGATGCACTTTTTCTTCGTAATTAATGTAAAAATAGTTTAAATTTAGAAATTCATATTATCCTTAATGAGATGAACTCTTTCTTTGCCACAAAAATGTCTAACAGCTTGTTTGACTAAGTGAACATCTTATTAAATTAAAACTCTTTTTTAACAAAAGTATTTTGATAATATAGAATAGGAGTTTGTGTTTGATTCAAGTATTGAGAAGTGTGTTTACTAGTAGTTTGCATTTGGCTTATATTTTTTTAAAAGTACTTTTAAATGTATAAAAGAGAAAAGGAAGTTAAATTGTAGTTCTAATTAATTTGGTAAAGATGTTTTTTTATGTGTAATCTTGTTATTAAGAAATGTAATTATTGACCTTCTAGAAGCTTGACAAAATAAGCTATATATACCAGATTTTTTGTAATTTAAACTATAGTTTAGAAAAAATGTCCTTCCTTTCTTGAATTTAATGTCCAATCAGATAATATAGCATAAATTAAGACCAAAGAACTATTATATTATATTATTATGTGTGTAATGACACCATTTAATTGTTTCTAATTATATTATGTCATAATAGGTATAGCAGTCTACATCACACCTCATGATCCCAAATATGACATCATTAGTGAGATGTCTACCGTAAACATCGAATTCTATCTTGATTCTCCTACTTGTTCTCACTTTACCGTGTGGATGGTAGACGACTTTCCTAAACCCGCGGAGCAATTATACACTATAAGCACAGGTGAACAGTTGATTGATTCCTTGAATTTGAACAATCGATTTCAGATTGAGTCACTCGGTAGCTCGACATATAAGCTAGTATTTTGTCCCTACAGAGAAAAATTTACTTGCCAAAATGTTGGAATTGCCGATGAAAATGGATATAATCGTTTGGTTCTCATAGAGAATGCAAAGGCATTTGTGTTCATAAAAGATGAGAATTGGGATGGCAATCGTGTAATCTTCAAAATCTTTGCTTATTGGGTTGAACTCTTTTTTGATGTCAGATACTAGCTATAAATAATTATCGATTTCAAGAAAAGAGTAGAAGAATGGGACTATTGCAAACTAAATAAAAATAATGTAAGATATGTAATGCAGGCCCTAAGTGCTTATTGTTAAAATGAGAAGAAATGTGAGAAATTTTCTCTGTGTATTTTACTGATCAGTGTTCAATTCCATTTATACAAGTAGAAGAAAAGAAAATCAGTTATATTCTATACAGGTGTCCCTATACTATAGACTAGGTCCTAACAACTTAACAAACTTATAACAATGAGAATATTCATATGTACACGTATTGTTTTCATCAATTGGGCCCAATTTGTTGATTTTTTTCAATTGAGCCCAAATCCCCTTTGTATAATTCATTAATTAAACTTGATATCCCAACACCCTATCCCCCTCAAGTTGGAGGGTGGTGAAGCAATCCCCAACTTGTCTAGAAAGGATCGATGAAGAAGGACTTTGTGAACACATCAGCCAATTAGGCAGTTGAAGGGATAAAAATTAAAGAAATGAGCCCGAAAATATATTGTTGCCTCACAAAGTGACAATCCAGATCCACATGTTTAGTGTGTTCGTGAAACACCGGATTTTTGGTGATGTGAATGGCTGCCTAGCTATTCGAGTAGAGGAATATGGAGAGGAGAAGGAATACCAAAATCAGCAAGTAAGCGAACCATCCAAGTTATTTCTGCCACAACCCTTCGCAGGGAGCGATACTCAGATTCAGCTGATGAAAGTGATACCAAAGACTGTTTCTTAGATTTTCACGTGTAATGTAATAACCACTGATTGAGCGTTTAGTGTCTGGGCAACACCCCCAATCAGAGTCACATAAAGTAATTAGATCAGAAAAAGGATTAGATGTCATGAAAATACCCAAACCAGGGTCCAAAAGAAGATAACTGAGGTATCTGAAAGCCGCATCAAGGTGAGGTTGTCATGGAGATTGCATAAATTGACTAAGATGTTGAACCGCAAATGAGAGGTCTGGGCGTGTATGTGTGAGGAAGTTCAATTTACTCAGCAACCTACGATACAAAGTTGGATTTGGTAAAAGTTCTCCCTTATCAAGTTTGAGTCTTGTGGAAGAATCCAATAGAGAAGACACTAGCGTCAAGTCTGTGCAGCCAAAGTCACTTAATAAATCCAACGTAAATTTTCTTTGTCCCAAAATTATACCCTGAGGCTCTCTGATAATTTCCATGTCTAAGAAATAATGAGCATCACCTAAATCCTTTATTTTAAACTCAGAATTGAGAAAGAACTTAAGAGACTCAAGCTCTAAAGGATCATCCCATGTTAGTCGAATGTCGTCAACATAAACTGCTAGGATAGACACATTGCCTTGAATTTTCTTAAAGAAGAGAATAGTTGTTAAGAGAATGAGAATACCCCTTGAAATTCAAAGATGCAGTTAAGCGATCATACCATTGCCTTGAAGCCTATCACAAGCCATATAAAAACTTTCTGAGCTTGCATACATGAGATTGATTGGGTGCATGCATCCCAATAGGGAACTTCATATAGACCTCTTCCTGCAAATCACCATGTAAGAAGACATTGTTCACGTCTAGTTGTGAAATATGCCAACTCTTCTTCATTGCCACAGCCAAAAGACATTGAATAGTTGTCATTTTGACAACAGGGGAATAGGTTTCTGTGAAGTCTACACCTTCCCTTTGAATATCCCCCCCCCCCCCCGCACAACTAGTCGTGCCTTGAATCGCTCAACTGTTCCATCTTGTTTATACTTGATTTAATAGACCCACTTACAAGGAAAAACCTTCTTACCCTGGGTAATTAAACTGTGTCTCATGTATTGTTTGCTTCTTGTGCCTCAAATTTCTTTGCCATGGCTACTTGCCAGCCAGGATATAAGCAAGCCTGAGAGTAGGAGGTAGGCTCGGTGACATATGAGACTGAATTTAGAATAGACTGATTAGTACAAGACAAGGCAGACAAAGAAAAAAATGAAGGAGAAACAGCAGCAATAAAACACTACTGAGTGAGGTCAGTAAGAATTACAGAGTTGCAAATATAGTCATTTAGATATTTAGGAGGGTGATGGACTCTAGAAGAATTTCTGATGGGTATATGTGGTGACTGAACAAGTGGGATTACCATCTCTTGTCGAGGCTCAAAAGGAGAAGAAGATGAGTTTGAGGTAGTAGGAGACGCATGAGAGAGCTAAGGTACATCAGATGGTGGATCAGAAAAGGAAACATGAGTGAGAGAGTAATCTGTAGAAGCTGGAATGGATTGGGTGAAAGGAAAAGAAGGGACAGTAGGGAAGCATGAGAAAACAGATAGATGTTTTCATGGAAGACAACATCTCTTGACACAAAAATTTTGTTTGTAGTTAGATTTAAAACCTTGTATCCTTTCTTCCCAAAAGGGTAATCCAAGAACACACATTTGATTGATCTAGGATCTAACTTTGACCTATAGACAGGCAAACTGGAAGCATAACAAAGACATCCAAAGCACCTTAAAAGAAGATAACTAGGTGGATGACCAAATAAGAGCTCATAAGGAGTTTTCATGTTTAAAAGTCTAGTATAGAATCTGTTGATAAAAAAAGTTGTTGTTATGATACATTCTCCCTAAAAATGTGTAGGAACTTTGGATTGAAAAAGTAAAGACCTACAAACCTCTAACAGATGTCTGTGTTTTCTATCCACTACACCATTTTGTTGTAGAGAGGAAACACAAGAAGTTTGATGTATTATTATACCTTTAGAATTAAAAAAAAATCAGAGGCTGCCTTACTATTGCTCAATTCGAGAGCATTGTCACTCCTAAGAATTTTGACTTTAGTGTGAAATTGAGTTTGAATCATGGCTAAAAATTGTTTCAATACAGTGAAAAACATTAGATTTGGTGCTTAAAAGATAGGTCCAAGTAGCTCAACTATGATCATCAACTATGGTGAGAAAATATTTGAAACCATAATGTGTTTGAGTCTTGTAGGGACCCAAGTATCAACATGTATGAGATCAAAACTATGTTTGGACTTAGTGGCACTGGATGCATAAGGTAGCTTAGTTTGTTTTGCCTTTGCACAAATATCACAAGGTGAAGAGACTGAAGTAGTAGGAACAAATCAAATAAACTTCATGCATGTGACCAAGTCTACAATGTCAAGTGTTTACATCAACAGAAACTGATCCTAAGAATAAAGAAGAATCTAAAAGTTGTGCTTTACCACTTTGATTACAAATGAAATTAAAAGCCTTCTTGAGAAAATAAAAACTAAGTGTAGACTTGAGCTGACTGGTGCTAGTTATATGCAGAAGATATATCCCCCTAGTGACTCTACCAAGAACCAGTGGCCTCTTCACTGAAGGGCCTTGCAGAATAGCACCAAAAACAAATGAAGTTAGAACAGAGTTGAATTGTAAACATAATTTATAAACAAATAGAAGATAATACTTGAAACAAGGTGTTGACACCCAATTTTGACCCTCACCGATAATAATTAATTTTCTGAGCTTCCTAATTTTCAAACGATTTAGAATAATTAGATTTATAAAATTTAAATAGTTTCAAGACTAGTTTAAATAATTTCAATCGATTTTTATAGTATTTTGACTAATGAATATGTTTTATATTATTTAGTCGTTTATATTATTAAATTAATTAGTTTATAATTAAGTTAATTATTTTATTTCGTTAAAATAAAGAAGCTCATCAGTTAATTATATTATTTTGTCGAATTCGCTAGTTTATTAAATTTGGCTAATTTTTAAATCCGATAAAACTTGTTCCTTTTAAACCAAATCAAGCCACTTGCCAACAACCCATCTCATCTTTTCCCAATTCCCATTCCATTAATTTCCATTAATTCCCAGCTAATTAATCCAACCGACACAGCCCACCAAGAACCCATTTTTTCCACTCCTAATTGTCAGCCCAATACAATATACAATACATACAATCATTCCCAGCCCACCGACATACAACATACAATTATAACAACTTACAACCAACAACACTAAACCGACAATTCAGCCCAACCAATTAATTCCAACCCAACCCCATCATTGCCCAGCCCAATCCTTCACTGACCCAACCCCTTTTCTTTCTCAACATTAACAACAACAGCTGGCAACGTGACAAAAAGCAGCAGCAACATCGAACGACCCCAGTACCCCATGCTTCTTTTTCCTCGCAGTCAAGCAGCGAATGCGACAAATTCCAGCAGTCCAGAATCGCTCCAGCAGCACCTTTCCAGCCTTGAGCCTCTGCAATTTTCGTCCTTGCTTCCGTGGGATGATGACACGCAAGAGATCAAGGACGACCAAGGACGGAAGATCGATCCCAACCGTCCATTTCCCTTTCCTCTTCCGGGAATGGGGTTGAAGTTTCAGAAAAAGGGTGTTCCCCTAAAATGGTGAAAGAAATGTGAGTTTTGAATTCGAAAAATGGGTCTCGAATTCAGATTCACCCGTTTTTCCCCCCAATTCGTCAACCCTAACGCTTGTCTATAAATATTCTCTTCTCCAATCACCCAGGGGGGGTTTTAGAAATTTTTTAGAGCCAAGATACAGAGAATAGTTTAAACCCAGATTAGCTGAAAAATATATAGTAATATACTCAAGGCAAAGGACATTTTAGTCTCAATCGAAGTACCACGTTTCTATTCCGTTTCGCCTTTGTTTTCTTCAAGTTTTGTTTGGGATTCGAGATTTCGCCCTGGTTTCTTTCACATTCGAAGTCTTGTGGTTGGAGGATCGTGGTTCTGCTCGCACTGTCCCCATTTCGCTGCACACAAGAAGGTAAACTTCATTTTGATCTTAACTCATTTTTCTTTTGGATTGACGTTTGTTTGATAGAGGAACTTTGTGCTATGAGTTAGTGTTTAGTTAACTGAAGCGTGAAATGTATCTCGGTGTGTGATTTATGCCTAGAATGCCTTGATTAAAAGCTTTACTCATCTTTAAGGATCACGTTCAGAGGTCTGTTTTCTTGTCATTATTTTGTGCTCGTTAGTCGCTACTTGTTAGGTTGGCTGAAATATTGTATGTTGTTGTTGGTTTGACCTCTATATCTATTTTTTTTCTCTCTCCGCATCTTTTGAGTTTTTATGGTCAGCATCTTTAGGTTTCTCTTGCGAATGTCGAATAAAAGTTTTAATTCGATTGAGGCTGTCCTATCATCTTTGAGTTAGTTTTTCAAATGGGTTAAATGCGTCGGACATTTCGTGTTTATGAGCGTTAGGGAAAAATCTCAAAGTTATTCAATATGGAGATCGAATGGATGTGACAACTCGTTGTATTGTGTCTTGTTTGAGTCCACTTTATGCTCTCATGTCGTTCGTCTTTGTAGAAAACTAATTTTGTCGTCAAACCTGTTTTAAAGTGAGTATTTGTTTCTTCCTGACTCTTTGTTTGCTTTTACTACTGTCTTATATCGTTATGTATATAGATCTACGTTTCTTCTTCTGAAAATCAGCTGATATATGTGGCTGATATATATGGTATGGTCGGGTGCTAGTTCCAATAGCTCGGTTTTATCTATTCTATTTATTTATTTATCCTCTTGCTAATGTATAGATGGTCTTTGCAACTTGTTTAAATCAAGTTTGTATTTTTCATGCTATTAAAATTTAGTCGAAAAAATGCTGATAATTACAAGTTGAGTCGGTAAAAATCTGAGTTTCTTGTTTTCATTTACTAAGTCTTAGTTTTGTTGGGAGTTTCGTCTTTGAGATAATTTAAAACGTGATTTCTTTGGCGTTAATCCTTCATGGATTTAGTATATTAATTTTTTCCAACTTCCAGTGATTTAGTTATACTACCTTGTGACTTTCACTTTGAAGCTAGCTCACGCTTAGTTGCTTTCTCGTAATGTGCGGTAAAAGATCTCGTAGACCATTGTATCGGATAGTGTTGTTATTGAATTTTATCGGCCTCCACATGTTGAGTGCGGGTCTCATCTAATTTGCTTACTGTTACGTGCATAGGTGGGCATTAAAATAAATTTTCAGCTTGTCAGTATGGTTTAATGTTGTTATTTTTTATTTTTTATTTTATTTTATTTTTTGTTTGAGAAGTTGTCAATTTAACATTTGTTATTTTTTAAGAGTTAATAATTTGTATCTACTGTTTGTGTGTGAAATAATCATGATTTTTCCTTAGTCATTTTTTATAAGATTCGCTAATTTCCGGCATATTTTCGTGATCTCCTTTTATGCTTATTAATTTTCTTGAAGTTAGTATATGCAT